>AYEL01073224.1:0-15911 GCA_000484575.1 Olivierus martensii | reverse complement strand
CTCCTAACAGTCCAGATTTGAATCCTTTGGACTATTACGTATGGAGCATTGTTGAAAGGGTCTTTAATAGGTCGAGACATCCTAATGTGGCATCTCTCCGGGCCACTATTGAGGCAGCGTTTTCGAACTTGGACAAGCAGGCGTTGCGCAGGGGATGTCATCATTTCCGATTGAGGATCGAGGCAGTAATTGAGGCAGAAGAAAATTACATCGAAGTAATTTTAATCTAAACAGATCCAAAATTAATGTGCAAATGATAATTTCGATAATTTTAATCTAAAGGGATCCAAAATTAATGTGCAAATGATAATTTTCATCCCAAATTAATGTGCAAATGATAATTTTGATAATTTTATTGTTTTCAAATGATAATTTTGATAATTTTATTCTTTTTGTTAAATAAAATTTTGTTTACTTAAATTGTTTATTTTGTCCGGATTTAGCTGGCGCACCCTGTATATATTGGCAATGTAGTTGCTCTATTTGCAACTTAGATATTCAGTTTATGGATGATGTAATAGAATATTATGGAGTTTATGGATGATGTAATAGAAATTTATGCACTTGGTTTGATGTATTGAATCTGAAGTAAATAATTTAAGACAAGATGGCATAAATCAAGTATGATTACACAGTAATACCCCAAAGTTATGCAATAGGTGGGTCCGATGAAAATCATGTAAATTGGGATACAACTTTGCATATAAATACATATAAATTTTGTTTATATGGGACCAAGGACTAACAAAAACACTAGTTTAGAAGAAAAATATTTAATAAAATTGCAGTTCTTTATACATATTAATACAAAATATGTATTAATTCAATATGAAAATATGATTCAATATGGAACGGACGTGTCCAAGAGTTGCTTTGGAACATTGAGAGAGTTTGCCATGTCCATGAGTCTCAAAAAGACTGAACAAGACAAAAGTAGCACTTGGACAGTATTAACAGTTCTCTTCAATAATTACCAAGAAAGAAATCCAAGCAAACCCGTCTTGTGCTCTCCCCATATCGAAAATCTTGGACTGAAGAGAAGTCACATTCAACGGTGTTCATCTTGTTCGTTGAAAGGACTGAATTTAATTTTTTTTGCTGCATCAGGTATTTATCTTCTCTGAACTGATTGCTGGATTACTTTACCATGTACAAAATCTTTCTTTATTAAAGGAAGCTACTGTTTACCTAAACCGTAGTCTGTGTCATTGTAGTTAAAAATCTCATTACATACCCTTACCCATATTGTGCCATATACTGCGTTTAGGCTTAAAGCCTGTTCAGTACCATCCTCAGATTCTGCACACTGAAGATAGCGGGCAGCAGTGTTACTAAACAAAAAAATCAAGAGCTGCGTAACTCTGAGTTTGCGTAAGTTGGGGTAATACTGTACTTCCTTCTATACAGTCAGTGTAATAATAATATAATTGGTCAGTATTATGATTGCTTTATGTACTATGTTGATGCAACTTCAGAATGGATAATTTTATCTCCTGTCTTTTATGTGTGCTAGTAAAAATGAAAGTTGAGTGACTGATCTCTTCCACTTTTGGAGCAGTAAATCAGTAATATCAATGAGTATAGCAACTGTAAAATAAATTTCAATTTTTTTGTAACTTAAAATATTAAATATCCCAAATTTTGCCAAAATGTGAAATAATAATTGGAATTTGGTGAACTTAAATCCCAAGCTAAATAGTCAGCTGGAAGAATGTATAATAAAGCAGTTTCTTACCACTGTAGATGATCCAGATTCATTTCTGGGTCCCATATCTCCAGTTTTTTAGGAGAGGTCTGTACCCACTCTGTTAAATCTCAATCTTCAGCCTTCTGATTGATTCCAATGACAGCCAGCCTGTAATGGACTCTAAAAGTATCCTATGTATGATTTAATGGTATAATTAAAACTAACTAACTAAACTAAATATATAACTATAACTTCTTCAAATAAATTATCTGCTACAATTTTCAAATCAAAAATATAGTCAAGCTCTATCATATCAGAAATAACATTTATTCATAATTATTTTATAGGATACATTTTTTTTTAGTTATCTTCAGCATTTGTTTTATGATTAATTGAAAAGAATATAACATTATTTAGACATATTCTACACAACTTTTTAATTACAAAAACATAAATTTTATATCATAATATTTTTTTAATTATCATCAATATTAAAATGAAATTATTTTCTGATTAATAATAATTCTCTGTATTATTTTATCATCATATTTTTTTATGTATTAACAATAATATGCATTCATAACAATCATATATTTTCTAACTATACATAGGTTATATAGATATTTCAAATAATTTAGATAATTTATAGCCGTGACCTATATTTGTTAGACTATATCAAATTGAATAAATTATCAGATGATTCCATCATGCAATTTATCTCAATGGACTATTTTTTATTTTATTTTAAATTCTAATCTTTGTTTTATACATCCTATCTAAGATTTTGGTAAATCAATTTTATCATCATTTATTTCATGGTATGTTCTATTACTATTAGCTATACTTCGGATTGTATTTTTTTGTGAATTAATGAGAATTATATAACTGAAAATGTTATTCTAAATAAACATTTTATTAAGTATCAAGTTTTTACTGCTTTTTTTTGTTGGTTTATACGTAAAATTATTTAGAATTTTTGTAATAATTTATGATGAAAAATATATTTTTAAACAAATTTGCAGTATTTTAATAGTTTAAAAAAAAGTTATAATATTCAGTTTTCTTTTAATTCTTTTTATGAAATTAAATTTGCTGATAGTTTCAGCTACTATTTACAAATTTTCTTTTATTTATAACTTAGTTCTCTTCAAACAGTTACAGAAGCAGGAAAATTGATTCCAGATATGCTTCATGAAGTAAGTTAGTACTAAATATTATAAAATATATAATTTAGACATATTGTATTATTTTTCATTTATTTAGTCAAATGCTTTAAATGAAAAATTATCAATTTTTCTTTTTTCTTAGCATAATTATTTTTTACTTAGAATAATGATACCAAAATAATTATTTTAAACAATCAATCATTTCTGGAAAAAATTAATTGCCTACTTTCTGTATAGTTATGCTACTTTGGAATGATTAAAAATGTAGAATTAAAAATGTATGCCAAGTTTGTGGATCTATTCTTAAAATTTTAAAAAATTTGTATAAGATTGAATCTTTAGGAATGCTTAACACTAAAAATGTTAATGCTGCAAATTACACCATTTTAGAAAGGATTCTTTAGACCATCCAAGATAGCAACTGTACTTACTAGAAGTTCTTATTTAATTTAAATAAGAATTTCTAGTAAGTGCAGTTGACATTAGCAATAATTTTTTTTATAAATTATTGCTAATAAATAAATTCTTATAAATCATTATTAGTATTAATAATTGCTTGCATTAATTCCAAAGTTCCAATATCACAAAAGTTGTGATAAAAGCATAATTATATTATAATATTATGCCATATAATATCTTTCGATAAAATATGATAGCTCGTGTGATGTATGATTAATATACGATTGCCTTGTATCTCTTCATGTTTTTCTCTCAATCTGTTTTTCAAATAACTGAAATCATCATATATGTTAATAAATGATGATTTCAGTTATTTGAAAAAACAATTATCATTCTTATTATCATTAACAATTATCATATTATCATTTTTATTTGGTACTAAGATTATTAATGAATACTATAAAAATCACTCAAATAAATTGATTTTTAGGATATTCATTAATATAATAGATTTTAAAAAATGCTATTAGAAAGAAACATATACAATATTTATGTGTTTGAAGGAGGCTAAGCAAAACACAATATGTGCTGCTACCATAGCAGATATTTAGCTACGAAGCTGATATAAACAGTTTGCACTGCCATCTATAAAATGATATTGTATATATCAAATTTACATCACAGTAAATATATTTACAGTTCACTTACTGTACATATTAATGTTGTGCACTTATTGTAATTTAAGAAAAAATAATAATTAAAAAAAATAAGGAAAAAACAGTTTACTGTACATTACATATTTTATGAGTATTTAGTGTAACTGCATAATTATCAATGTGAATTACTCTATAAAAATGTTTAAACATAAAGATTTGAACAATTTGAAAAATAAAACTTTAGCACTGCAATATTATAACATATAGTAAAGTAGTACTTCAATTTCATTCAAACTCAACATTAATTAATTGATGTTTACAAAATACAGCTCTATTCATGGTTAGTACAAATTGCATACCATATTTTCTAATTTAGACCCTAGATTTCCTGACTAATTATTACTGCACAGTATTATTTTATTGTCTGAATTTGTTAGTATTGTTAGTTTATTATGACATATTACAGTACTGTACAATACTGTATCAGTTAGTTGTAATACAATATTGCATAGTATGTTTGCTTTTTTGGCAGTATAGTGGTACTGCAATATACAATATAGGTTTGTTTATGTTATTTGCACAACATGAAATTCACGTAGCATCCTGTTAGACAGAACATATCTAGGATACTAAGCAGAGTATATCTATAATTCTTGAACATTCATCAATTTTAAAAGGTCAGAGGTAAAAGAGTTAATTTATGCATCATCAAAGAAATTTTCAATGGCTGATATATTTCCTAAAAATCTATTGATTAATTTAAGATATAGCAAAAGAGTACTTTACATGTATAATTGTTTGTCATTTTTCAATGGTTGAATCTACAAGATTAAAATATGCAGTGTAGACAGAACATTCTTATCATAAAAATCTATTTATCATATGCCAATTAAGCAGAACATTTAATTATTAATTTCAAAATACTGCAACAAAAGCATTTTTGTCCTACAAGATCCTCATCAGTTGTAAAAAAGAATGCATAAAAGGATAATACAGAAAAGAATAAACACAAATAATTTGTTCTGGACTGCTAAGTTTTACTTTTTGAAAATTATTATTATTACCACTTATGCCAAAGTTATTAATTCTAACTACTTTTTACTTCTTACATTAAATAACTATCTATATATAAATGAGAAAAAACATAAATGTATTAAGTACTAGATTATTATAATCATATTCCTTTCCTTTCTATTCACCATTTCTTTTTCTTTTGTACTCTTAATGTCCTGTTTAGCATACCATCTCTATACTGTCCCCAAATGAAACCATCATATCCAAAGCAAAACAATCTGACTTATTTTAACTTATAGAATTTTATAGAAATTTTCCAATTATTTATATGATTACTAATTTGTTATTTAATCTCAGCATTTTATAAACTATAAATATTTCATTTTATGATTTTCACTAATATACATTATTATGTAGAGCAGTGTTTCTCAAACTTTTTTCATTCACGACCCCATTTTTCATTATAAGATTTTTCGCGACCCCATTTTTAATTACGAGATTTTTCGCGACCCCAGGTATTAAATATGAAATAAAACATACAAGTACATAAATCATTAACACACTTATTAAGATGAACACAATCAACCAACTACACTGAAAATTCATATGTTGTCATACGTTAAATATTGGGCGTTTGTGAAATTACATATAAACTGAAATTCAAGTGTTTGAATTTAATTTTTGCGACCCCAGCATTTCGCTTCACGACCCATAGTTTGAGAAATGCTGATGTAGAGGAATCTGCAATCGAGATTAATTCATATATTTTCTGATGCTCTTTGTTGGAGAATGTAACTGTCAAATAGATATAGTCATTACATGATAAATGACTATATCTGTTTGTAAGAAATATTTAATAAAAGGTGAAAAATTAATGTAAATTTAATTCATAGTTTTATTTATATCTTTAAAAAATATAACTAACTGCCAGGCAATGGTTCACAAATTTCAGTTTAAAAATCACTTGATATCAATAGAAAAAATGAGATGAACATTGAATATATGATATGGTTAGCTCATTAACAGCAATGTATGATAAATGTCCTATATTGATCCTGGTACAAAAGATTCAAATATATATTTTTAGTTATCTGATTCTGGAGTATATGATTAAATCTTTGAATAAACTGGAAAAAATTATGTGCAATTTAATATCTGAAGTAATGGAAGAAAGTAATGATTTGATTAAAGTTATAGTATAATTAGATATGAATAAAATATATTTGCACTTTATACAGTATACATCAAATTATTATAGGATGAAAAGGCTAAAATTTTGGGAATCTATAACAGAAATTATTAGTATGAAAAAATCATATAAATATAATAGGATATAATATATAATAGTTCTAAACAGTTGCAAAACTAGGACTGATTTAGTTATGTAAAAGAAGGCTAAGGAGAAGAAACAGATCTATATAAGTGCTCTTGATTCAAGACATTATCAATTTATGATCATTCATACTTATGACAGTGATGTAATCAATAAGCTCTGTGATTGGTCAATACAATTCACATACATACTAGTCCATGAGCAGTGGTCTGATATACTGACAAAATATTTTTCTGTCTGGATCCTGTAATTTTTTTATTCATTAAGTTTATTACAATAATGTATTGTGTCATGCCACTTAGTATTCTATCTGAATGGAAAGTGGCGTCATCTGTTAACAAAAAAAAAAATGTATAGTGTCATAATAAATAATGGTGAGGAACAATGTATAAATTTACAATATGTTTTACATACAATTACATCAACTTCTGATCATAGCATATATTTGTATTTAAACTAAATGCTATCATAAATACTAAATATTTATATTTGATAAAGTGCAGGTTCTTAAATTTACATTCAAGTTTACAGTAGGCTACCCTCAACCTCAATATATAATATAGTTTGTCTATGAATCACACATGTAGCTCATTTTAGTTCTTTTTGATGAATGCTGCATTAATAAAAATAGAATGAAACAATACCTGTTATGTTCTCATTGTGTGGGGTCCATGGAGGATATTAATGACGAAATTCTTGTGTTTTTCCACACGTAATTTCTGGCACTAAATTATGGTATCAGAGAGTGCCAAAAAACTGAGTGTGTGCTCATCTAAAATGTTGAACGTCAGGACTGACATCAGGAGCAGTTTAGATCGTGCATGCTCCAGTACAGTGAAGATTATTTAAATGAGCGCACATCAGGATTATGGCCACATGGTGAGCTTTGTGGATAAGCGATGGTCGGGTCCAAAAGTGAAGAGAGACATGCAGCAAACAATTGACAGCTAAACTATTTATAACTAAGTAAAATATTTAATATAAAATAATAATAATAATACAAATAAGTAGAACACAAATATAACATGGATTAAAGACAAATAAAAACAGAATAAAACTAACAAAAGTATAAATGTAAAATCTGATTCTAACCTTAACGGGGTTTTGTGTAGTTTAACATGTGAGAGACAGACAGAACCCATGAACATACCCATGAGAGAGAATCTCTCTTTTCTTCTTTTCTTCATAGTTTTCTTAGTTTCTTGAACTGATAATATTTCCTTTAGTTTCTTGAAGTGAAGACAAAAATATTGACAAACACAAAACCAATGACATCCACCCAAACATAGACATAGTTGAAGAGAAGTGAAGATGGAATGAGCTGAGCCACAGCCAGCTAGCTATAACCAGAGCCAGAGTCAATTAGTGCAAAACTCTGTTTCTCAAACAATTGAAAATCCTTTCTTTCCTTTTTCACTTCTCCTACTTTCTTTAAACTTTTCAATTATGCCGAAGTAAAGAGAAGGTTCAAAAGGAAACTAAACTCTTCATTTCACAAGGGAAATTCTATTTCTTGCATTTCATTGGTGTAAAAAACTGTCAAAATAAAATTATTCTAGTTTACTTTAACCAGGACCCATGACCTCGAGTCACTGGATCCCTTGGTTTGTTTTCTCTCTCAAGTATATTTTATGAGTTTATCTGACAAAATCTAACATTCCATTTCCCTCTCCTGATCAAAAAGTCATTCAAAAATAATAGTTTCTCCGATTAATTTCGTTAGCTTTACAATACAAATGAAGTTATTATATTTAATCTGTACAATTAATTCAGTTAAAAAAGTTTCTGATAAAGAACTAAAATTATGCTTTTTCAACTTTCACAAATATTTTCAAAAGAGAACTTTCCGACAAAATAGAACTCTCTAAAACAGCTTGTCTTGCATCACGTGATTCGTTATCTCAGTTGTTAATTGTCTTTTTTTTTATTACAATCAATCCAAACCCGACAATATTATTATTAAAATTAATAAATTATAACCATATAAAAATATATTTGAATAAACATAATATTAACATATTGTAATGAAAACAAATTATTTAATTAATTAAAAATAGATGTGCAACAATTCATTAGTTTTTAGTTTCTTAAAGATGATTTCTAGATGCTTATTATTTTAAATTCTGCAAACAAAGTCTGATTCTATTGTTTGTTGTGTTATAAACTTGACACCTGCAAGTGGTGTGGTGTCGTAGTTTCGGATTCCATTTGAAGAAAAAACACATCTGTCCGAGAGCCTACAATTGCATGGGAGAAACTATGGAGAAGTTGTGTTGGAAGTACAAGTAGAAGCCACTTATTGTAATTGCAGATATTGTTATCAAGTGTTAATGTTATTAAAATTTATGGTCCTGAATCATCCATATTAAAATGCATTATGAAAACTCCACTTATAGTAATCAGAATTTTGATTATTGTCATGAGAATCAATACACCACTATAAAATACTGTATTTAAAACTAAAAAAATATCGCATATAATACTAAAATATTGATTAAATCTATTAAAATAAACAATATTATTTGTTAAATGTTCATTTATTGTTTCATTTTCAGTGAAATTTAGGCAAAAAATGAGAATATCTGAAGATAAACACTCATCTTCCATTTAAAATAATGCATATTTGACTTAAGTGGAAAAATCTGATTAATGTACATTTAAAACTTACATTGATCTAATATTTATTAACTAAAAATTAATAAATATTAGGTTGATGTAAGTTTTTGATTTAATAAATTCATATAGACAAATATGACTGCTTTTCAAAACTTCGGTGCCTTTTTAGGTGGTTTCACCACGTCTTGCCTTATGAATGGCATGGCCTTACTATTACCAGATCTGGTGATTTTTCTGATGACGAAATATATAGTTTAATATTGCTGATATAGAGATTTAGTGAATTTATAATTCTTTTATTGAAAAAATAATAATAAATTAGTTTTGATATAAGAATTTTCTTACTATTGCTCTAGTACAGTGGTTCCCAACCTTTTTTGTCCCTGTACCCCTTCGCTTTTAGTAAATTATTCCAGTACCTCACGGCATGCGCAGGAGGTGCAGATACTGTAGAAGCGAACCTTGATGGATACCAGTCTGACAATTTCAAATAGTTATCTTGAATGTTAACCGGGTATTTTGAGTTATTGGACCCTACAGTGAGAAAAAAGTCTATGCAATCTCAATAGAATAGCCTGAAAATGTTGATAACAATTATGTTTGGAATATAATAATAGCATAACATACTTCTGAAATGCTATGTCGAACACCTGATTGGGAACCTCTGCTCTAGTACTTTGTGATTTTCTGTAAACTGGAATTGGCAACATTAAGTGTAAATCATTTCATTTCATTTTTTCGCTTAATTGATTACATAATATATAGTATAAAGTTCAACAAATATTTGTCAATCTATATAGAATTTTGTATTATTATTAGCATTTCTTTAATCTAATTTTCATTTTTATATAGCCCCACATCTATCATTTTCCATGTCCATAGTTTTTTTCAGGATTCCTGACAAAAACGTTGAATCAAGATTACATTGTATATAACAGCATATGTACAGTATATACTAATAACTAGCTGTAATACCCGGCGTTGCCGAGTTTTGTTTATAAATCATATATTAAAAATAATTATTGAAAAATAATCATTAACATGCAATATATTGTATATATAATCATACAATAAACAATGCTCCAAATTCAATATCATTTTTCTCTTGTTATTGTTTGTTTATATTTCCTTTAAAAATTAAATGATTAAATATTCAAAATTTGTTCCTGTATGAAAACACTTGTATTAAATATATAGAAATATCTTTTATTATACAACAAACAAACACGTATTAAACAACCGCTTTGCAATAAAAAGTGAAGCACCTGCTTGGTCCTATGTTGCATAGTACAGTGATCTCAAACTCACGGTTCGCGGGCTGCATCCTGCCCGCAAAGTAATTTTGTATTCCCCAAGATATTTTAGATATTTGTTTAAATACATATTAATCAGAAAATTATTTCAATTTAATGTTAACAAAATAATAATCTAAAGTAGGGGTGAGCAACCTCCGGCCCGCGGGCCACATTATTTTATTATATCTAATACCAACGCTATGTATACTTACATATCTGTACCTTCTGTTTTTTAAATAAATACTATTATTATCAATTGTTTTTGTTTTGGCCCGTGGCCCACCATAAATTTTTCTGTACGGCCCCCTACAAAAAAGGTTGCCCACCCCTGATCTAAAGTTTTAAAGCATACTCTACTCAACCTACGCTGTGCTATCAGTAACTATTGAAAAAATAAAATATTTTCCTTTCACTGTATTTTTGTTTAAAAATATTCGGCCTTTGTTTCCTTTCGAACTGTGCATTCGGCCCGCTCTCAATTTGAGTTTGAGATTACTGGCATAGTACAAAAGGCCATGCACACATGCAAAAAACCAGCACTTTTTTAACACGTGCTTGGCTCTTTATTTAATTTATCCAAGAATTTAATTATTTTGCCCATGTTAAAAACAGGCATGGCCATTCAGGAAATGCTGGACACTGATTTTTTATGTGAATGTGTGGACAATATTTAAATTTTTACATATAATTTATATTATTATAATGCTTGGTTGAAATACATAATTATATCATGACCATGATGTGGCATAAGAATAGATTTGACAATAAAATGGAAATTTTCTATATGCTATGTATATTATTTCTGTGTGTGCTAGTTTAAGTATTATTTGTTTATTAGCTAGAGAGAATCCATAAATTATGTCACACTTTAGGAGTAGATTTGAGATGTTAAATGATGTAAGGGGGAAGAATTCTGTAAATTATGACTAACAATGTTTTAGTTATTAAATAAAATATAAAATATTTATGCGTATTTGTTAGAGAAATAAAGACTAATGTAATATGTAACATTTGTTATAAAATAGGTCTGGCCAATCCAAATTGTTTTTCCGATCAGCTTGGAGAAAAATATTATAATAATCACGCATAGCACTACAAAAAATTTCGAAGGGGGAGAGACTCAAAATAAAATGCAAAGTGGATTAATTTCATTTAAAATTACAACAAATAAAAAATTTGTATATATTACTGCTTTTTGTGTGATTTTAAATATTACTTATTATTATTACATAATATTGGATAAACATATAAGTCTAATAGTTTACGTCTTGATGAATAATTATATAATTTCTTTGTGTGATAAAATATAAATATCAATAAATTTCATCTGAAATATATGTCAGAATCATAATTATGGATATAGAACAGGCTTAACTGCAAATTCAGCATAAAAATTCCTTTAAAATAAAACATCCAATGAAAAGGTATGATATAAAGATACTGATTGAACACAAATTGATACTGAACAGTATCCTGTATCATAATCAATAATAATTGTATTGGCTAAATAATTATGTAAAAATCCAGTAATAGTAATGCAGGTAAGTTATCTGTTGCCCCTTACTTTCACACTTAGCGCCATCTATTGGTATTTATTGTCATAAAATAAATAAAAATTGGGCCCCTTAGGGCCCTAAAAAAGGGCCAAATAAAAAAAAATGGCGACGTAGGGACATGCCCATACTGATACTGAACAAAATTCTATACCATATTCCTAAATATCTTTTTTAGATTTTAAATAAAAAAAGTTTCATACATACATCCATACATACATACATAATCTGTATTTTATAAGTATATAGATAAAAAAATTGAATATTGTACTTTTTTAATATGCATTGCTTACTGTTATCAGTCTGTTATTGTTATCAAAATAGGTCAGTTCCAAAGTGATTCTAATAAGTGGCTTCTACTGTACATAAAATTCTGTAAGCAAAAAAATATCATCATCAAACTGTATTTGATAACAATTGTAGTTTGAACCATGTGATTCTATTAGTATTTTAAAGTGTTTCTTATGGTTAAATATTAAATTTTATAATTTCTTATAGCAATATTCAAAATATATGCATGATTTTCTTTTGAAATAGCTATATTTAATTAATAAATTCATAATGTAGAAAGTACATTAACATAATGTTTCACAACAAATTATTTCATTTCTTAATATTAAATTTTAATTACAGTGTAGAATATTTAATGAAAATCCAGAAATTCAAGAAAATTATGCAAAGCATTTCACTCGATATATGTGGCTCACTGCTTCTTCACTTGTCAAGATAACTGATAGATATAGGTTTGTTTTATTATTTTATTATTATGAAAATTTTTCCTATTATTTTTTTATGTAAAGTAAATGATAATTTTTATATTCTTATCCTTCAAAAAAATTGTTTATTTGTAACAGTCCCATTTCAATATCATAGAGGTTAAAAAAAATTTATAATATAGACAGTTCACAATTAAAAAAAGCTTAATTTGTAACTATTATTTCATGAAAAATATTTCCTAAAATGTTTTGAGTTTATGTTTAAAGCTCTATTTACAATACTGTATTGTACCAATTCTGTGTATCATTCTAAAACAAATGCACATCAGTCAAATTTATCAGTCTGCTATTGCTGTTTGAATTATATACATTACCACTGCATTGCTAAAAACATTAAAGTGAAAACTAACTTTTTTGCAAGTATAGTAGAAATAATAATAATACATTCAAAATTTTTCATTTTTATATACAGTCGGACCTCCATATATCGAAATTGAAGGTGTCTTAGAAAAATTTCGATATATAGAAATCTGAATTTTCTATAATGTAGTATAGTAGTTAAGAGATATTTTGTCAGTATCACCTTTTTTGCAGGTTAGGTTAGACCGTGAGTCACCATTGCCCCCTGACGGTTAATTTCAATTCAGATTCCTATAAAAATGTTTGCATTTATTGAGCAACTTAAAAATATTGTCGGGCACATTTTCTGCAAATCGAAACCCTTGGCGAATTGCTTCAAATGCAACCATTATTTCTTTTTTGGAAAGTTTAGGAACTTCTATTTCATCTGCCTCATTGTCTTTATCTTGATTTTCACTCTCTTTTATTGAACTTAAAATGTCATCATCTGTCGGATATTCTGCTACGATAACATCTTCATCCATGTTTAAATATTCGAGTGAGCTTAATTACTAAAAAGAAGCACAACTCAGCAGGTGCAAAGCAATTAACTTTTAATGCTAACGTTTTCGATGTTTTCACATCATCATCAGGCATAAGTTTTTATGCCTGATGATGATGTGAAAACATCGAAAACGTTAGCATTAAAAGTTAATTGCTTTGCACCTGCTGAGTTAGGCTTCTTTTTAGTAATTAAGTTTAAAGTAATAAAAAAGCAGGTTTTTTACGTGTATATCAGTTATGGATATTCGAGTGAGATTTTGTCATTTATTGTAACTGGTTCCAACATCCTCAAATGTGTGATCAGTACATTAACTTCTTCCACAACAGACTTTTCAGAGAAGCCGGTTTTTATGTAGCAATTCTGTATTGTTATTTCCACTATGTCATTTTGCCACATTTTTGCTAAATCTGATATACACATTCTGAGAATTACATTGTCAATGGGTTGATCGTTTTCAAGTACAAAAATTAGTTTCTTGGGAATCTGTTTTCGATGCATTGTCAATGGGTTGATCGTTTTCAAGTACAAAAATTAGTTTCTTGAGAATCTGTTTTCGATAATGCATTTTAAGATTTTTTATTATGCCTTAATCCATTGGGGGTCCGGAAAATTTGCCCCCTGCATTTTGCCTCTGACAGTTAGCCCCTACATTTTGCCCCAGCACATTTTGCCCCAGAACATTTCGGCCCAGCACTTTTCATCCCCGGCAGTTTTCGCCCCCAGCACATTTCGCCCCCTGTAGATAATGAAAAGGCTACAAAATTGCAAATATAGTCAACTCTCGATATCTGGAATTTTTATTGAAATCCCAGCCTTAGTGGATATTCGATGTTAATGGTCTGCGACTGTTTACAAATTAAACTTAATTAATTAGCAAAAATTAAAACGGTGAAATCTCGCTTAATTTTCATTTAAATTTTTCAATAATTTTACAATTAAATACGTTTTTATTGTCTTTCTAAAGATGTAGAGAGTAGATGTAAAAAATTTTACCGAATTTTATTTTTTTGATAACTTTTCGTTCAATATGAGATCGGAGAAGAATTTTATTTCTTTCATAACTTTTCGTTCATTATATGAGATTGGAGAACTCACGATTTTCTATATGAAATCTTAGCCATCCAACGAAATGTTTAACAATTATTGATAGTGCAATATGAGAATAAAATAAGGTACGAATGAAGAAAATTAGATAATATTTAAAAAAAAAGTATCGATAAAACACTCAGTACAGTGTTTTAGTAGTTCAGTCAAATAAATTTATATTTTATTATTTAAACTTTGAGAATTTACTCAATTTTATAAGTTTCTAATATCTGTTTTTGCTATTTAAGTGTAATGCTTTCCGGTTTTTGTTTTTGGTTTTTCGCTATTTAAGTGTAACGCTTTCCGTTTTTTTTTTTTTTTTGGTCTTTTACACATTAATTATTGATAAATTGGCCTAATTTGATATATTTACTATAGGAAAGAGTGTAATGTGTATGGAACGATATTCTTTAAAACTGTTTAAAATGAATAAATACGAGTGTGCGAGGCAAAAGTAAATTATCTGTTTAAAATGAATAAATACGAGTAATGCGAGGCAAAAAATTAATTATAATGTAGTTAAATGGTAAAAAGTTAAAAATTTGGAGCAATTTATCACTAATTTTACATTTTTTATGAAGTCTGGCACTCCACAAAAAGTATAGTCAGTTAGTAGTTCTTTAATGTGTTCAATATTATGATTTTTGTGAAAATTAAACATTAATCTATGCCATATGTAATTGATATGCTTCATTATATAATCTGTCTGCTATCAATTTATAGATTAATTAATATATATAAGACGCGTAACAAAGTTAATTGGATAAAAATAAATTTTGCACTTTTTATAACACGTTATTGTTATTTTTTGTATAATTTACTAACCCAAAATAACGTAGATTGTTATCAGAAACCCATTCGAAACAAGTTTCGCCGAACTTATCTTTGAACTTCAATTGAGGACAAACTGTGCTACTGTAACTATAATATGGAAGTAGACTTGTTATAATGATATTGCACTTGTTAAGTAATTAGCGAATTAATTAAAGTATGTAAGCACTTTTCGATGCAGTATTAAATGTTTACAAAATACCATACACCAAAAACGTTTCATCATTATATAGGAGATTTAAAGCAAAATAAAAAAGAAAACGCTGTTTAATAAGTTGTAATGTTGAGAAAACAAACTTTCCGGAAATATAAAAATGGGTAAAAGTGCATCTGTACCTCTCCTATCTGTTACTATACCAATATGACATTACAGTAAAACCTCGATTTTACGGACGTTGGATTTTACGGACACCATCCCAAAAAATAAAATAAATAATACTAATACAATATTTGCATAAACTGTCTACAGTATAGCTACATCCAGCATTTGTAAAATAAAGCACTCATTTATTGAATAATGCATCATTTTTATTTTAACAACTTACCTAAATTTAATATACATGTATGTAGGTAATTTAATTTAATTTAAAATACTCTATGTAAAATAATACAGTTTTTAGGCATAAGTCACATTAATTAGTACAGGTATGTTGAA
>AYEL01073223.1:0-29801 GCA_000484575.1 Olivierus martensii | reverse complement strand
AAAAATTGTTTCGACGATATTTTAATATTAACTGATTTATGGTTAAGGATAATAATAATAATAATAATAATGAAAACATGGATAAATATGTAAACAAAATGAAAAAACAAAATACGAAACTTGCGATGCGAATTGAACATCACGAGGAGTTACTTTTCATTCGGGTTGGGTCTTCGTATGCTGATTTTGTGTCGTATGTAGTCAACAATAGTTTGGTTTTTAGTTTATCTCCTAATTTAAAATGCAGAATGAACTAATGCATATCAGAAGAATAGTCGAACATTTTCAAAATCAAATTCTGATTGATTGCCTTAGAGTTATTGCATCTAAATTCGAGCTTTAAACGATAATAATGTGCATTTATTATATTAAACAAAAATAAATTAGAATCATTACTTACTATTGGCAATTTTGTAGCCTATTCATTATCTACAGGGGGCGAAAAGTGCAGGGTGTGAAAATGACTGGGGGCGAAACATGTTCGGGGCAAAATGAAGGGGGGGAATTGTCGGAGGCAAAATGTAGAGAGTGCTTTTCCGTAAACCGATCCATTGGTTGTAATTTTGATGTTGTGTTTAGAGGAAAAAATACCAGGTTCACATTTGTTAATTTTTTTGTTATAGAAGAAGGATGTGCAGGACAGTTCTCTATGAAAAGAATAACTTTTCTGTCTTGTCATTTTTTTATCAAAATTAATTAACCACTTCTCAAAAATCTCACTTGTCATCCATGATTTCTTATTGTATTCATAGTCAACTTCTAATGACTTCACTCCTTTAAAACATCTTGGCTGCTTGCTTTTACCTATAAGCAAAATTTTAAGTTTTTCTTTTCCAGACATATTGGCACAAAGGCCAACAGTTATTCGTTCCTTGCTATTTTTACCTTCATTGCATTTATTGTTTTTAAAAGTTAGAGTTTTATTTGGTAAACATTTAAAAAAAAGTCCAGTTTCATCCATGTTAAAAACATTATCAGGCTGATACTCCTGTAAAATTGGTTTTAAAATTGTAGTTTTCCACTGGCTACAATCTGTCTCAGATACGCATCCACTTTCTCCAGAAATAACTTTTTCTTTGATTCCGTGACATTTCTTAAATTTGTCTAACCATCCAGAACTTGCTTGGAACTCCTCATGTCCTAAATTCTGTGCATATTCCATTGCCTTTTCCTTTATGAGTGGTCCTGAGACAGGCATGTTTCTATCTCTCACCATCTTCAGCCATTTCAACACTGCTTCGTCCACGTCATCGTACTTACATGTCCTTAATTGTTTTCTGTCAGCTCCTGCAACTTCATGACTTTTTAAAACAGATTCCCGATTCTTTAGTATTGTTGACACTGTACTTTGTGGAATCCCAAATTTCTACGCAACATCTTTTTTTCTCACTCTACTGTCCACATCTTTTAGCAATTCCACTTTTTCCGCGACACTCAACGACTTTCTCTTTGACATGGTAAACATTTTAGTAGAGCTGAACAAAGACTAACTAAAATCTCTCAGTTCAGTTTGGTTTTGGTTTTAAGCCAATTAACACAAGTAACATACAAAACTGAAACCGAAATAACTAGAACTTTACACTAACCTCCTCTATAGTACAAATCGACACATCCATTTTGTTTATTTGTTGGCTTTTCTAGCCAGACCCAATCTAGACTCCTTACCTTATTCCTTTCCTCGCCTCTGAAATTAAAAATTTCGATATATAGAAACAAATTTCAATGAACGGGACTAACAAAAAACTTTGATATTCGGAGAATTTTGATATATAGAAGTTCAATATATGGAGGTCTGACTGTATATTCAAATTTTTTGTCATTTATTATATCTAAGAGAAGAAAATACCATTCAGAACGGAAAATATTAATGGAACTTTTTAATATTTATAGTAAAGGTATCTTTGTTATCTAAGGGTAATTAGAACCAAAGAAGTGTCACTTAAAAAGCTAATCAAGTAATTTTTGTTTATTAAAAAATAATGAGAAAATAGGAATTAAGTAGGATTGTTTAACATCTGAAAGTGTTGCAGATGATTTGGTAATTGAGGAATTTTACTTGTAAGAATTCTTTGATAGAGCTTATAGAAAGGATTCTATCCATTTGTTTAATAAAGAATTGTTTCTCATGAATAATAAACAACATATATTTAGATGAATGCTTAATAAATAATTCTGAAGTATACTCTCACTTAATTGTCACTTATCAGTACTATACTATTACTTATAAAGACTGCTTCACACCATAAATATTGCATTACCAGGTATTATACCATCACCAAACTGACAAAATATTCTATCATACATTTACAATGGAAACATCACATTATATGTCACTGACATGGACTCATTACTAACTAACATTCTTAATGAGAATACTTTGAAGTTTCTGCCACCAACAACTTTTAATTTAACTTTTAACTTTAAATTATTTTAATTTAACTTTAATTAAACTTTTAATTCTTAACTTCTTAACTTTTAATTTAATTATATTTTATTAAAATAATTTATGAAAATGATTTTCAGCCAATTAATAATATCATAAATAATTATGTATAAATTTATTAAATTTATAATAAATTTTGTAAAATAAAGAGTCAATAATAGTGACTCAATATTTTGACCTTCATTAGTAATGATGAAATTTAACTTCTTCATTACTTTTATAAAAAAAGTATTGATCCACTTTTCACCACATTTGAAATATAAATATATCCTAACTCAATTAAAATCCTCTGAGTCCTTTCATTGCGAATTCTTCTATAGGTCATATCAGCCAACCATTTTCGACCGAATTTCATAAAGCATGTTTATTATTTTACTGTTTCCTAAAAATTTTGATCCAATCAGATTAAAAATAAAGAGGATATTTAATGATGATAAACTATAAAAAAAGTATCAACATACAAGCACTTATTGCAAAAAATAATTCTTTATTTTAAAATGTTTTTGGTCTAACAAGAAACTATCACTAGTGCTACATATTAGAATTAACTTAAAGAATAATATTCTAGAATATTTTTTAATTTAAAACATATATTCTTTGGTACAGTATTAATCAAAATTTAATTAATTTAATTTTAAATTTTTAGGATCCATGCATGCTAAAGTTATACATATACAATATTTTTAAGTAATCTTTACAGTCTATACATTTTCACATTATACTAAAATAATCATTATATATTATTCTTTATATACTAACATCATAATGCAGGGATCTCTTTCAAAATGTTCTCACTGCTAACTATTCATCTTTTGGCTATTTCTTTCATCTATGCAACATTTTTTTTGGACATTTTCTTTAATGGTTTGCAAAAGTCTATATTATGAATATTTAATGATGTATTAATACACTGTTTATTAGAATGTCTCTCAAAAAAATGGTTTTTATCTAAATGAGATTCAATCAAAAACATCTAATATGTAAAATGTAAGCCAAATACAGTACTAAGAAATTAGAATATTTGTTAAATTTAGATGTGGCTACTTGGTTAGCAATTTAAAAAAATTAAACAGTAACATCAATCAATGTAACCACATCTAAATGTAACAAATATTCTAATTTCTTAGTACTGAAAGAACTAAAAGATTTTCTTAGTCTTATTTCTTTATTTGGCTTATTTTTTTACATTAGATGTTTTTGATTGGAAATAACTGAATTAAACTAAAATAATATCTAAAATTCTTTTCAGAAAACCACTTTAGTTCAGATTAAAAAATTTATATATGAATGTGCAAACAGTCTTCAATCTATGACCATTTGCTCTTATAATAGTAATGCATTCTATAAGTTTGGTTGATCTATGAAATTTACATATAAATGAGTCCATACATGATTTCTAATATACCAGCAATATTCCAGTGTCCATTTGTTATCTAGTTTCTTTGGTTTTATGTTCATAAGTTACTACAATTATGTACTCCCTCCATATCAAAATGATTGTCTTATTTGCAGAAACGATTTGTATCAAAATGATTGTCCCATTTTAAAAAATAATGTTTTATACCTACTGTTATCATTAATTTCAAGGTGTAAGCATAATTTATTAAGTATGATACAACTATACAAGTATAATAAGCATTTATTTAACTTTTTTATAATTAACCAATGCATGTGGCATTATATTACATGTTGTTTAATTTTTGCCTCAACATTAGTGACTTCTCCTCTATCATAGCAGTGTTTGGCTAGTTGCCATATCTTAGAAACAGTTTTGGCTGACACATCATGTTTTTTAATGATAGCTGCTATAATACCATACTTAGGTCATTCATTTTTAAAGTTTCTCAACAACTCCTGTAGAATCTCATTTCTCTCTTCAGACATCAAATTGTGTTTTTTCCCCATAACTCTGGAAAAAAGAAAGAAAATAACTTGACATATAGTATCAAAATTCTATTTTAGTGTGTTAAAAAATCACTCCTCCCGTCTCTATCTCCTTAATCCAATGCAAATTTATAAATCAAACAATCATTTCAATACAGAGGGAGTATTATGTTTAATGAATAATGTTAGTAGATATATTTTATATTATACATATAAGATATTTCTGATTTTTAGCTACATTTGTCTTAAATCTAGTTGTTGGAACAAAACTCTATTATTATTTGGATAAACAAATGAACAAATTAGTTTTATGTTAATAATTTTATATATTATTAATATATTATATATTACTTAAGAATTAAATATACAGATAACTTTCATATAACATGGTAGTTAGGTTTCTATAAAATTTCATATAAATCGAACAATCTAATATGAAAACCATATTATATGAGACTAAGAACCAATATAAAAAGGGATGTTTCATTTGAAAGACTAACAAAAATATATAATTTTATTTTTATAACTACTGAAAACTTAATTTTTATTAAAAATAATAATACTGAACAATTATGTTGCATATATATCAGATAATGAGAATTCATTTAATTTTTTTTCTGTTCATCACTGGTAACCAAAATTAAACAAGACATTTTCTCTATTGCAGAAAAAGTTATTTTTCTCTTTGTTACATTTTCATTATTGTTAAAAAATTTCATCGTAATTCAAATCTGTCGTAACTCAGAACATGATTTTCCACAGGTTCAGTGTTATAAATGGAAGGTTACGAATGCAACCACCAGAACTCAGAATATTCAATATGCTTTAAAAAGAAGTAGCATATAGTAATGCCAAATTAACACTGTTTATTCTTTAAAATGAGAAAATTGTGTATTTCGTTCTTACTAGAACTTTATATGAGTAAAAGTAAAGAAAATACAAGATAAAAACAAAGATAGAATGTTTTAGTTATTTTCCTGTGACCAAGTTTCTAGTATTGGCTGCATGGTAAAGCAATTATTCATCACATTGAAGGACCAGGTTCAATTCTGGGTCTTACATATCATTTTTCAGGAAGTGTCCAGGCCTAGCCAGGCTCGTGAATCCTAGCCTTCAACCTTCCAGCTGATCTCACTAAAAATGTTTGATAGTCTGTGGGGAATTAAAAACTGACCACTGCTAAAAGTATCCTTTGGCATCTTAATTCAAACTAACTAAACAAAGTTTCTAGCAAATATAAACTATTAATTTTTAATGCCATTTTCTGATCATTGTCTGACTAATACATAATGACATCCATTCCAGATCCCACTACAAACTACTCACATCTGTAGTAGAGACAGTAAGACTTTAAAGTAAGTGAATGCCCAGGCTGGAAGCCATCAAAAATTTTTTAGAAATATGGAATTCAAATTCCATGCTTTTATGCATTTAGAATCGGATTGAATGGATCAAGCCTAGACACACAAAAAAATCTGAAGATATGAAACCTGAAATTAAATATGAACACTACATGATAGAAAACCATATGCTTCCATCCTGGTGAAAATTCAGCCATCCAGTAACTTGATTGCCATTATTGTAAAATCATTGTTGATAGCATCATAAGTATGTATTTTCTTTGTAAATAATCACTTTTGTAAGTTGGGGACCACCTGTAATAAAAACTCATTTTGATTTGATAAATAAGCTTGTGTTTTAATTTTGTTTCCCAAACCAGGACTTTATTTATTATAAGTATTTTTTAAACTCCCCTTTGAACTTTGAGGTCCTTCTAGTTGAAGGAATTATAAAATATGGAGATTTTCCAATAATTTTTATTTTTGTGTAATAGTAGAAAGTCAGCAGTGGGGACTCATAAAAAAAATAATTGAAATGTTTAAAAATTACTATTAAACATTATATGGCAGTAAAGCAACCAGTAATTGTGAATTTATTTATTATTTAAAAATTATGAAATTTTCTTCAAATATTTGATTATAAATTTATTAGTAATTCTTTAAAGCTTTGATTTTGACAAATTATTTGCAAAAATAATTTTCTGAAAGATGATATTAATTTTTTTTAAATTCTATCTTTCAAAAACGTAAATGACCACAAAAGCACATTACCGCAGTATAAAAAGTTTTTTTATTTTCAAAAACTAGCTAACGTTTTCGGTTTTACTAAACCATCGTCAGGCATATAGTTCCAATTATAACGGAAATATAATAGAATAGAACAGGTGTTACTATGGTAACCACAGAATACAAGATTATCAATAAAAATACAATTCAAAAATTTTCACAGTTCCGATAACCAACTTAACACATTGCATTAACTTCACTAAGAACAATAAACATTTTACGTATTACAAAAAAACATAAAATATGATTAAGAATTAAATTAATCAATTACAATAAAAATAAAATTAAAATAAAAGGCAATTGAGCCTAGTAAAGCAGGCAGTCCATTATAATTTTTACTTCTTAACGTCGTTCAAGGTTTATTAAGTAGTTATTGGCTAAGACGCTCTCTATATAAGGCATACTTCCACACCTCTGAAGGCTCCCATGCAAGCCTATCGTTTATCAAATCTTCTTTTGTTCTTCTCCTAATAATTTCAAGGGATTCAGTTATTACCGGTTGTGTGCGGCGGGGAACATTCCTAATTACCTTGGCCTCATCCCAAAGTATACTGATGTTTTTACTATATGCTTCTTGTGCAAGAGCGGTTGAAGTTCTAGCTTGTTCTATGTCTTTTTTATGCTCTTCCAATCTTTTACTTAGTTTCCTACTAGTTACACCTACATATGCCAATCTTCTACATATGTCAATCTTGAAGATTTAGAGTCCAATAGAAGATTGGCATATGTAGGTGTAACTAGTAGGAAACTAAGTAAAAGATTGGAAGAGCAAAAAAAGACATAGAACAAGCTAGAACTTCAACCGCTCTTGCACAAGAAGCGTATAGTAAAAACATCAGTATACTTTGGGATGAGGCCAAGGTAATTAGGAATGTTCCCCGCCGCACACAACCGGTAATAACTGAATCCCTTGAAATTATTAGTAGAAGAACAAAAGAAGATTTGATAAACGATAGGCTTGCATAGGAGCCTTCAGAGGTGTGGAAGTATGCCTTATATAGAGAGCGTCTTAGCCAATAACTACTTAATAAACCTTGAACGACGTTAAGAAGTAAAAATTATAATGGACTGCCTGCTTTACTAGGCTCAATTGCCTTTTATTTTAATTTTATTTTTATTGTAATTGATAAATTTAATTCTTAATCATATTTTATGTTTTTTTGTAATACGTAAAATGTTTATTGTTCTTAGTGAAGTTAATGCAATGTGTTAAGTTGGTTATCGGAACTGTGAAAATTTTTGAATTGTATTTTTATTGATAATCTTGTATTCTGTGGTTACCATAGTAACACCTGTTCTATTCTATTATATTTCCGTTATAATTGGAACTATATGCCTGACGATGGTTTAGTAAAACCGAAAACGTTAGCTAGTTTTTGAAAATAAAAAAACTTTTTATACTGCGGTAATGTGCTTTTGTGGTCGTTTACGTTTTTGAATAACTGAATTTTGAAGCAGTTGTATGTGTTTGAACTTTTGTTTATAAATTCTATCTGTTAAAAACATTAATTATGAATATTATTATGACAATTATTTTTCTAAAACTAAACAACACAAAATAATTCAATTATTTGAAGGGTTTCTTTAGTTAGATATAGCTTTTCCAATAGAATACATGTAATATTAGAAATTGTATATATCTAAAATAATGTGTAATCATTGTTTTTATTAAATTAAATATCTTTATATAGTTGCAAAAAATTTTTTTTTAAATGCTGTAAGTAAATTATCCATACTCAAATAATTGGCCATATGCCAAACATTTGATTCAATTCTGACAGTCTCTGACTTACATAGATTTGACATATGTAGATCCATACTTATGTAGAGATTCCCTGATTTACAGGAAAAATATGCTGATTAAACAGATATAATGCAGACTTATGAGCATTTTTCTCCTAATTTCATCATTTATCAAATGTACAATTGGTTCCAAAAAGGTGTTAATCTAGATGAAATATGTTCGGTTTCCTTACAATATTTAAAAACCAATGAGAGTAATCTGTTCAAGTGTGAATTCAAGTCTGCAGAGCTTTGGATAATTAAATTTAATATTTATAAAATAAATATTAAATTAATATTTTTATTATCAACAGATATTAAAAAGTATTTAATATCCATTGATTGTAACAAAAACCAAATTATGTTTATTTTGTTTCCATGATAACTTTAACAAACCTTTTTCTTCCGGAAAATTATATGAATCTGCAGTTTAGAAGTCTGTTTTATACGGGGCCTACAGTATAAGTAAGCTGCTATACCGTATACAATATATTTTAAACTGTTTTATTTTTAAAACAGTACAATTAAATTTATATGTAATAATCTGTAAATTAAATATCTATATTTGTCCTACTGAATTTGTTATTTATTTGTAATCTATAACAATTACGATATCAAAAGAATTTGTATTTTTTGATATCATAGCATAATTGTTACATATTGCAAATTATATTTCATGAAACATTGCTTCCAATCTCTCAATATGAAATCTTTTCTGAGTTTAACCATAAAAAAAACATTTAGGCAAATACATTTCATTCTTATCCTTGACTGGAATATATATATGGTTTATATATACAAAACATTGCTTCCAATCTCTCAATATGAAATCTTTTCTGAGTTTAACCATAAAAAAAACACATTTAGGCAAATACATTTCATTTTTATCCTTGACTGGAATATATATATGGTTTATATATAATATATGACAGCAAAATATGGTATTGTTTTATTAGCATATTAGAGATTTAAATTAAAAACATAAATCTGTAAATATCATAATCATAATTATCAATGTTCAAAATTAAAAAAATGATATTAGAGCCTGTTATCTATTTACTCAATTTATAATTGTTAAGTCTGCCTTGCTTGAAATAGTGAGCAGTGATTAGTATTTTCAATTTAAAGGGCTGTAATAAACCCATCTCAGTCGTATATCTCATCCCTGTTTTCAGTCAGAACAGATGCATTCATTTTTAGATTCCACCATACGGGTTCAAATTGCAGACTTTATAACTGATCTACTTCCTGATAGCTCAGCCGCTATGAAGCAAGTTAACACCTTTTTGGAATCAACTGTATATGCATTTTATATGCTTATTAAGTTAGTTTTAATTAATGTGCCAGGGGCAGACCAAAATCCCTTCTGAAAAACTGAAGCTATGGGACTATAAATTGAATTTGGATTCTCCATGATAGTAAGCAACTGCTTTAATATGTGACTTATGTGCTTATTTTTAATGTAACTAATGTTACATTACAATAATGTTATATTGTTGTGACACATACTAGTATAGTGTCATGTCACAAAGATACTGAATATACACTATACAGAAACTGTATAGTGTATATTCTGACATATATGTTTCAACTTATGTAGGGTTTCAAAAAGCAATCCACTTATATAAGTTGGAGATTTTCTGTACTCTATTGGAAAGCCAAAAGCAAATTTTATTTTTATATAAAGTCAGTGGTATATAACAGTAAATTTAATATGAACATATATAAATAATAAAAAGAACAAGCAAGAAAATCATAAAAGCAAACAGTTATTCATATCATTAAAATTGGAAATAAAACATCCGAATAATAGAATTTTCTTACCAAAACAATTTAAGGAATAATTATGCAAGGAAAATTTTATCAAGATATGAACTAGAGATAACAAATTATTATATAGAACAAAATACAATCATTGATTTTAGCAAATTTTAGTGGATAATGGATCAATAATGAAATTACTTTTTTTACGAAAGCTAATATTATTTTCATAAATCAAAAAAACAGTTTCATAACCACTTTTATGATTGTTTTTGAAACCATGTTGTAGAAATTATATGAGAATTATTTGTAGTTATGTTTTGTAAGATGGCCCTTAATCACCAGCAGCACTGGAAGTCCTGATCACAGCAACAACTGGAGTAAGTACATCTGGAAAATAAAAAGGAAAAAATAAAAGGAAGAAAAATAAAGAAAAAATAAAAGGAGGAGGCATGTAGAGAATTATTTGTAGTTATGTTTTGTAAGATGGCCCTTAATCACCAGCAGCACTGGAAGTCTGATCACAGCAACAACTGGAGTAAGTACATCTGGAAACAAAAGGAGGAGGCATGTGTATCCATTCAGCAGTGGATGAAATGGAAGTGATGTTGATGATTTGGAAGAATGTTAGTCAAATTTCCTCCCAAAATATGATATTTATGTAGTTAGCATTTTTGTCTGTTTGAGCTTAAACTGATTTTTTTATTATTATTAATAATGATAAAATTTAAGTGATTGATAAACATTCTATGTTTATCAATCATTCTGATAAACATAGAATGTTTATCACAATTTTGTTAAACATAGAAACACAAGTTTGATAAACATAGAAACATTAATTAATATTCAGAAGATTTTCATAACCATATAATAAATTATTAATTTTATTCATAAATCATTAATACAATAATTACTTCATAATAGTTATTGCATTACAATGTTTTTTTAAGAATATATTGAATATAATTTTATACATAAATCCAGTTGAAATACATATTATAAATTAAAATCAATAAATTTTTTTTTCAATTTTTTTCTAAATATACTGTTTTTCTCATCTGTTGATAACTTAATAAAATTAGGATTTCCAGTTATGCAAGATTATCTTATTTCAAAAATGGTTGGCTACAACTCAGTCCATTTATCTTCATCTGTTTTTCAATGGAAAAAAAATAATCTATAATATTTAAAACAGTAGTTATAGCAGGAAATGCTAATTTATTTCAATTTAAATTAGCTTTTTATAGTTAATTATGTCATATGTTTTTGTCATTTACTATATCCTCTTCAGTATATAGATTTCAAAGAACAAAATTATAAAATGTCTTACAAAAGTTTAAATTGTCCTTAACAATGATTTCATTACTATAATAACATATGCTGTGTAGCTGCAGGTTTATGATATAATATATTATAATAACATTAAAACCTTATAAAAGCATACTAATATGTAATAACGATATATAAAATATAATTATATTTGATTGTCTATTTAATTCAGCCAAATTAAGATGCAGGGTTTGATCATTATATGCTACAGTTTTATTTATTAATTACAGTTTTTGTTGCATCATTTCCAAGCTCCATTTATTGTGCTTCAATTCTAATTTATTAATTACATTAGTGACAAAAGACTGTTTTCTCACAAAAAGCAATAGATAACCTATGATGATATAATGGAATAGAAATACGAGAGTAGTAAAAATGATAGAAGATCCAGATAAAGGGAGAATAGCAGAGAACATTGAGATAAATAAATGAAAGTTAAGAAGCACTGATGTAATCATTGCTAAGTATAATTTAAACTTTCATGAGACATTCTATTGTATAAAAATTATGAAAGAATACAGCATAGAAGCAAGTTACAATCCACATGTATTTAATTACCAAAAAGTAAAAATGCTTTTAGCTAATTCCTCACATGTTTAGTATAATATATTGACTAATGTTTTAAATTTTTGGAATGAACATGAGTTTTTGTATTTAAGTGTAGAGTTTAAAATGTTTGATTTTCTTTTATACACATGAATAATAGTGGTAAGTGATGTGGACTTAGGAATTAGTTGAAAATATTTTTTCCTAAGCCCAAATTAGTTGCCACTACTATTCACATACATAAAAGAAAATCAAATATTTTAAAACTCTATGTTTAAATACAAAATCTTATGTATTTCATAAATTTAAAACATTAGTCAGTATATTATACTATATGTGAGAATGTAGAAATTGCAAAACTACTGCTATATACTTATTATTATTATTATTATTATTACTTTAAAAAGTTTTTTAAACAAACCTAACATCCATAAAGATTAATATAGAAATTAATTATATGCATAGATAAGTTATGTTACAGTTCAAAATTTTTAATAATAGTAGTAATTGATGTGGGCTTAGGAATTATCTAGAAATATTTTTACTTTTTGGATAAATCTTGAACTATTGTAACATTAATATAGTTTTTCTGTGCATATAATTAATTTCTACATAAATTTTTATGGATATTAAATTTGTTTAAAAACCTGTTTAATTTAATAATACTGGTAATAGTAATATGTATGTATTAGTATTTTTGTAATTTCTACATCCTCACATGTTTAGTATAATATATTGACTAATGTTTTAAATTTTTGGAATGAACATGAGATTTTGTATTTAAATGTAGAGTTTAAAATGTTTGATTTTCTTTTACATGCATGAATAGTAGTAGTAACTGATGTCGACTTAGTAATTAGTTGAAAATATTTTTACTTTTTGAAAATTAAATACATGTAGATTATAATCTGCTCATATGCTGTATTCTTTTATGATTTTTTAAAATGTAGCAGAGATTACTTGTTTATGACAATGACATTCTATAATTCTGTTCTTTGAAATCCATATACTGAAGAGGACATAGTAAATGCCAAAAATATTTTATATGGTGTAATTAGCTACAAAGAATTAGTTAAACTGAAATAAATTAGTAGTTTTTACTATAAGTGCTATTTTAAATGTTATATACTATATTATTACAGAGTAAATTGAAAAGAAATTATATTAAGACTAATAAAGCTCATTAAGAATTATAAAGCAATGTAATGATGACTATGATTATTAAAAAGAGCAAAAAATATGATAAATTCTAAATTGTATTTGTACATATTTTAAATAAATTAATGTATATTATTTATTTTACTAGATAACTGAATTATTATTATTTATATAATTTTTATTATAACTATCCTAATTTTGATTATTTTCAAAATCATATCCAATTATATGAAATATTCAGAATCATATTAAATGTGTGATTTCATTTTTCAGAGAATTAAATATTACAACTACACCAGCAGTCCTGAAAACAATCCTAAAGCAGTCCAACACAACAGATTTAAAAGTGATTATTGGAAGAGCAGAAAAATTAAAGCCTGGTATCTGTGCAGTATTAAATGAAAAATAAAGCGTTGTTTTTTTCTATTATTATAGAGATTACTTATGGAAATTAAGATCAATCTTCTTACAGCTATTTGGATAAATATCAATGATATTTTGTATATTTTTTTATTTTATATTAAAATAAAAATTTGCAAATGTTTAATCCATTAACTTAAAAGATTAATTAAAACATTTGTATAATTTAAATTTTGTTTTTATTCCAAAATGCATATACTGTATCTAAGTAAACATTTTCAGTAAATTCATTTAAATATTTACTTATTATTTTTTAAATCAAATTTTGTAATTATTTTATGAATAAAAGTTGTGTATAATATAATGCCTCTCTCCTTAAATATATCACAAAAACTTAAATGACTATCATATTTATATCAATTTTTTTTAAATAATAGAAAATTCCTCTTAAAGAATTAATAATAAAAATTTATATAAAATTTGTAACAAGATAGTCCCTGAAAAGATAGCTTCTCTTTAATGCACAAAGTCAAAAGGAGAAGAACGATGTACAGGCGCAACTTAAAAATGAATCCAATTTTTGCTTATTCAATTATAACTACCATTTTTCGTATAATTAGTGCACTTTTTGTCTTAATTATTCTTTATATTACCCATCCAAAATAAGTTAGAATAATTTATATATTAGATGCAAAACGTTTTCTTCATATTTAAATATTAATGAGTATGTGTTTATAAATAATATCAATAATAGAAAATATTGCTTTAAAGTATTGTAAATTGATTACTGTGAACTTCTTTTATGGAAATTTATGTTTCAGATTTTTTCCGATAGTTTTTAATTAAAAATAAGTATTTTTAATTTATAACTCCGAATTTTATATATGAAGTCGGGTTTAACTATGAAGATGAAATCCATTCCGAAAATAATTTCATCTATCTTCAGTATAATAATGGTTTTAAGTTGAAACAACATCACATTTTATTAATATAATAACTATTTAAGAGGAGGAGAATATATCTACGCTTGCGTTTTTCAATTTTAAAACAGAATTTTAACATCTTTTAGAGAAGAAAATATATATATTTTTTAATGTCAGGGTGTGGCACTTTGAGATTGCTAAAATATATTCCTGGGAATGTGGCTGTTGTAGGATAGTAGTAGTAGTAGTAATAGTAGTTACTGACTACTAAATATGCGTGACTGATTTTTATTTTTTCCATAATCTACCCCGTTCATTCATTGAGAGATGAGTTACACCCCTTCTAATCGATTTTTTATAATGTTTATAAAAATATATCGTTGTAGTAATTGATGCAAAATGATTTTCTTTGTTTCCTTTATATATCTTTTGGTGAAATTTAATAATAATAATAGTTACTGATATAAGTATCTAGAGACATATCTGTATTCACTTTGAAGTATAGTGGGTGACAGACAACGATGGGGAAGCTAAGGTTAGTGCCTTTATTGATCTTTACGCTGGGTGTATATGGGTATTGGTATTCTTTGTCGTTATGTAAGATAGTTGTCAATAAATCCATCCGTATATCCTTTATAACGTATCCAGAACAAATTTCCTATTTGATAATAGTTACATGTAAATCGTTTTCATTGGCGTAGATTTATAAGCAGTTTAGATCTTATAATTTGTTTTAAACTGATATGAAGGAAGGGAACTTATAGAAACAAAGTTACTATAACTCTCTAACTAATTTCTTTTTTTATGCAATGAAGTTAGTTTTTTATAATTACATTTAAATATTGATTTTTATCGAAAATTCACAAACAAATTTCTCTTCTCAAAACTATAAAGTTATCAGAAAAAAAAATTAAAATTTGCATTTCTAGTATAAATTATTTAAAAATTCCACGAATTTTATTTAAACGTAATTTTTTTAATATTTCGTAACAAGTACCAGATTCGTTATATCAATATTTTAAAAAAATTTTCCAACAAAAAAAGTTTGTCCGAATTTCCTGTTTAAAATATTAAAATATATTTAATCTTAAATTCAAATATTTAGTTTCCATATAAAGCAATTTTCAAATTATGTTTTTATTATAATCGAGAAATTAATTCTGTGACTGGATAATTATCCGAAAAATTGCAGAATCGAAAATCATTAATATGTTAGTTACTATTAAATTAAATGGATTTGGGATTCGATTACGTTTCAGAATGTAGTTGCATAAAAAATAATCGGGATTCGAGCCGAGAAAATTTAAAGTGCTAAAAAATTATAAAGATGTTCACGTTTATCATGGACGAGTTTCTTCTTTGGTATCGATTAATAATCACTTAGCATCGATTAATGCATTCGGCCTATTAAAAAACCGACTGATCAAATAAATGCAATTGTAAACTACTTTAACAAAAAAAATTAAAGTAGCTAAACAGGTAACAGATAATCGAGTTTTAAGAAAATTTATCAACTAAAACGACTGTGTTGTGCATTAGACACGCAGAACGTTACGCGAGAAATCAGATTTCCATTCATTTTCTTTGCCTATGTTAGGGAATGAGTACTAACCTTCTCCCTTACACAGTTAAAGTGGCACTAACCCTCTACCGATCGATTACTTAGTCCAGTCCGTTCTCATTTCCAGCGGGGGAGAGGTGCTATGGACTCTTTCTATAACTCCCAATAAATTGGTAGGATTCTTTACCTTTTGCAACAACTATGTCAGGTACAGGCGCACCTGAAAGTCATAGGGAAAAATCTTGCTTAAAAAAAAGAGCCACTTTATGATCCATTGACTCATCCCATGGGCTCTTAATAGCGGTAATTGTACGGTAGCCAGAAGGAGTGTGTATGTGGAGTACGGAATCCAATCAAGCACTGAAAAAGGGAGCGGCGTGTTGAGAACTGGACAATGACGTAATGTCGCTCTCACTCCGCGGAGTCCTGAATAACAACCTGAACAACAGCTCCGGGCTGGTCTTTCGGCTGCCATGACGCCAGCCGCCTGCTCTGCAGGGGTTAGTGTCTCCTTTTATACTGGCAGACAGTTTTCTAATTAAAATATACCTAGATGTGAACGAGACGCTCTATCATGCGAGCGAGTACTGCTGGCACAAGTAGTTATCACCTTGACACGCATCCCGGAGTGGTATGTTCTGCTCTTATGAATCTCCCTTGGTGTAAGATTTAATAGAAAATGCACCAAGTTCTTTGCACTTTTCTTCACCTCCTCTCCCGATCCTGCTTAGAAACCGGCTGCTGGAGCCATTTGCTAAAACCTAGCACTAGGTGAGTACAATTTAATGCACTTGGTCTAGCTCCTGGCTGTCAGGTCTTTGATCTCTGACAGCGACTATATGTTTTGTCACATTTATCTATATTCTTGCTATCGTTGTCTTTAATACTTAATTAGATACGTCCCGGTAGTGTTTAATTACTAATTTGCATTTGTAATTTTGTAAATATTTTTTATTAGCAGCAATTACCGATTTTGTGACGTGTCTCTGCTACATACGCAATGCTAAAATCGGTGTAATGCTTAAATTTATTCTTCTCTCTACATCATTCGTGTTTCTTCTGCATTTTGCGATACCCAACTTCATCCCGATAACGCTTTCGTGGCTTACAAATATTAAATTATATGCAAAAATATTGATGTTATTAAGGAAAAGATGATCGTTTCGACATCTTGACGCAATTACAATTATGCATTCCTCGGCATTATTAAGAAAAATCTAACTTTTATATCATACGAGTTTCAAAATGGCGGAGTGAATAAATGGCGGGAGATTGCGAGTGTCTTTACTTTAATTCAGGAATTATCTGGTTATAAATAGATTAATGAATTTCGTATAAAGTCATAACTTCATCTGAAAGATTATTAATAATCATTCATCTTTAATTGTATTATATTTTATTCTCAGCTGTGTTGTGTACTTTAATCTTATTAGCAGCTTTGAATATGAATGAATGATAAATTACACTAATTTAAACAATTTTTACTACTTAAAAATATCTTTGAATAATTTAATATTTAATTAATTTTGACATGGCGATTAACGAATGATTTATGTTTTAACAATTTTTAAATTTTAAAGAAATAAATAAAAAATGGTAAAAATATCGATTATATTATCCGAATATTTTATGCAGACAAATTATTTGTCTGATTTATGTTTTAACAATTTTTAAATTTTAAAGAAATAAATAAAAAATGGTAAAAATATTGATTATATTATCCGAATATTTTATGCAGACAAATTATCTCTTTTATCTCAAATAACATATAGATCGCCTACACAGCATAAAAATGAACAATTTAAACATTGATAACAAGTAAGGAAATGCCTAAAGATGTAGTAATAAAAGTAATATTCTCTTTTTTATATACGTATATAAATATTATTGTTAATGTTCTGTTAGGATAGCTAATTTAATTTACTCTTCTCGAAAATGTAAATTAATCAGTAAAGAATGGTGGGAGACTAATGATGCATCAGCTTATATTAGAATTTTGCACATCATATATTTATAACTGAAGAAATTGTTTAAGATTTAATTAAGGGATTAGATCTCAATGTAAATGTGAATTATTTTAAATAATATACGATAAAATCTTACCAATTACTTATTTTGATGATAAAAGACACGGCATCCATGCAATAAAGAAACTGCAAAGAAACGAACGAGACTTCACGGTTGAAATTTCAGTAGCAAATATAGCGAATGATGTAGTTATTAACGGATTAATCCCTTAGACAAGCGAAATTAAAATACATTTATCAAATTACTAATTTTATAGCAGGCTAATGAGAATTTAAACTAGAAAGTTTGCTAATTTATACAAGTTTTGGAAGTTCTTCAGACGAATTGGTCAACGAACCAAGCATAAAATTAAGTCGACAAGGAAGTAATTTCAGTAATAATAGTAAAAAAAGTTTTGCAGAATCGAGAGTGATTTAATTCTTGTAGAAGGTGGTACTTTTTGTATTACGTGAGTGAAGAAGAGGGATATTTTTCAACACATCAGTGGCCATTGGTAACACAACACCGTCCATTTACCACATTTCCATCGATGAAATCCGAAGAGGTTAAAATTTAGCAATCGATTCTTAGCAAAGACATTTCAACTGCTCCAAATGACACATTGGTGAGATAAAGTGAATAACTGAGGCACTTTGCAAAGAGATAACTACTCAGAACATCCAACTAGAGAGAGATTTAACGTTGGCCTAGCTAGAAATGACATTTGTTGAGATTTACGTTGTCAAGATATCTCACCTTCTCTGAATGAAGAAATCTTTATTTCGTGAAAGGCTATTTTTAACTATACACGCCATTTCAATCGACTGTTTAATTAATACCAAGATGAATTTAAACTTAGGAAAAATTTGTTAAAAATCCTTTGGTTTTAGTAAACAGTTTTATCGATTTATGTAAATAAATTTTAGATTTTAAAGCCCTTTAATTAATGTTAGATTTAACTAGGAGATAAATTATTCTTGTATGATTCACTATTTTCTATCCCTATATTCATTATGGATTGCTTTTTGATAGATGGACTGACTGACTCATCAAAATTCCCAGGCTTTTGTCGAAAAATAAAATTAGAATTTTTAAAGATTTTTTTTTTATATATATATATATATTTTTTTTTTTTTATTTTACTATCGATTTTCTAAAATGCTTTTGCATTATTTCTTCCATGAATATTTTTCCAATAAATATTTGAATTTGATTTCGATATTTTCCATAACAATGCTTCTAAATATTTTTTTTTCCTTTTAATTAACAGTTTGCAGTAATCGGTTTGATTATCGCGAAATTTTTAAACGTAATTTCATAAATTAAAACATTTTTAAACAATAATAAATCAAATAAATTTAATTTAAATTCTCTAACTAATAAACTTATGCTCGATTGATTATAAATTATTGATGGTTTTGCAACAAATTGTCTATAAATAATTGATAGTTTATTAAAACACCATGCACCCGGTTAACAATAAATCGGTGCTCCTGATTGACCATAAATTCTAATACTGATGCACGAATATAATTGTTGTCTATAACTGTTTATCATAAATTGATGTTCCTGGATGACTATATATAGATGTTAAATTAAATTTTTGGTATAATTGATACTCCTAGTTGACACTGAATTATTGATGGTTTACAATAAACTGATACTCTTGGTTAACTACAAATTGTTGTTGATATTCCTTATCGACTCTAAAATGTTGATTTTAAGCTAATACTTTTAATGAACTCAATTTTACTAAGATATGCTCTCGTTTCTTTATGCAATAACTGGTTTAACTTGATTTGGAATGCATTTTTATGTATTTAATATGGAAAGTTTAATGATAAAAACAGTTATGATAGTATTTGGGTGGAACGTAAAGCGAGGATGCTCGTGTTTATTAATATAAAACGGCGCCAGTCAAAGCTACGAGATGGAAGAGAGAAAGGCGACTTTCAGGCTGTCTGGCGAGACGTCTGCTTCTTTTTAGACAGACAAAGCAACAGGTTGGAATTGTCTGTTTGCCAACATAAGGAATTGTTGGCTCTATTCCAGAATGCACAACAAAATACAAGAAATTTTAGAATTCTTTTACATAAATGTGTTACTATATTCTCTGTATTATGTATATAAAAATTTTCTATTTATTTATTTGTTTAATATTAAATTTATATTATGTTATGTCCAGTTTTCATTAAGTTTATAATAAAATAATTAATATTTCTAGTTGCAATTTAGTAATTTTAAAATTAAAAATTTATGCTGGTTTAAGTTCGCAAGAAAGGTTTGCTTTTAAATTAAATAAATACACTCACCTTTTATTTTAATAATAATTTATGTTAAACAATTAATTTCCAACTGTTTTATCGTTTGGTTTGCTTATTTTAAGATATTTTAACCTTATTCACTGGTATGAGATTAATTATTAATAGTGTTATATTATCTATTAATTTATAACTACTACTTGAGAAGTTTCTAAAATTAATTCATTTCCGGTTATCTTATTAATTGATATTAAATTACATAATGTTAATAGTTTTAATGAACAATCTCATTCAATAGAAAACAATATTAAAGAGATTTAGAATTACAGTAATTTAGTTGTTGCGCCATCTGTTATTTGAAACGGTTATAAATTTTTTTTTTTTTTAAATTACCAGATTAAAAATTATTTTAATTTTCGTAATGTATGGTTTGTTTATAAAATCATCGTATTAACGTAAAAATAATAATTATATAAATTGCATTTAGATTAATGATTATTTTCTTTTTTTTTTTTTGAGATTTTAATGCCAATGGCGACAAAATACAGTTTTAACAGGATAAAAGATTGCATCAATTGGGGTACGACGTTCCAATTGGCTGAAGTGCCAAATGGGTCAGCAATAATACAGATTCATGTTTGGTTAAAAAGTAATTTATTTATTTTTTAACTTCAATTGCTGCAGTTTTTGATATCAGTCTGTAGATAAAATAAGTCAACAAAGAAAGCTAAAAGATTTATCAATTAGAAACTTATAAGTAATTAAAAGTTTCGGCATGTACAATCTAATTTTTTTTCCAGAAGCTTTATCACTGTTTTGCTACATTTACTATGCAGGTGTTAAGGGTATAGAAATGATGACTAAATGGATTAATTTGTGGCTCACAGAACTGGAAACTCTTAAGGAAGCCAAAGTGATGATTCCCTGTATAAATATATCATTTTGAAGATTTTATTGACAGAGGATGGTCAGAAAGGAAATTAGTAGCATACGCTATATTTATTCTATGGAAAGCAAACATCGGAAGTGGAAATTACCTTCGTGCTGAGCTATGCTAAGAGATTCAGAAACACGCAATGATTCAAGTGGAAATGGGTGGTGGGTTAGTGGCTCTATCGATCTGTCAGTCAACCCGAAGATATCACATTAATACCTCCTCCCATGTTGTCTTTTCATGTTCTTTCCTAGAAGGAAGTTGTATTGAATACATTACTACTATTGAAAATTTTGAGAACCTCGAACGAAGTATAATTGATGCTGAAAATTTCTGCAAATATTTCTGATGTGTCAAGATAAAAGACAGCATTAGTCATTCCCACAAAAGATATCTGAATGAAAATTTGACAGAAACTTATAAAAACATTAATTAAAAATCTGTACGTCTCATTGAGGAAAGGCAAACATGTCGGACTTTTTATAAGTGCAAAATGTTAATTTTATTAATTCAAATATAATTTAAATTTTATATTATGTCAGCAGAAAATTTTGATACTTTCAATAACAAGTGGCGCATATAAAAACTTGATGTATAAGAATAAGCAATACGTTTTTGCTATTTCTTCTAAGAAATAGCAGAAAAGTATTCCTTATAGCAGGTTGTCTTATAGTATTCTTATAGTTAATATGAAACAACCAAGGCCTTTTCTTTTTAAGTTTTTTTAAAATTAATTACGACACGAAAAATAACGTTTAATAATATTAAAATGATTTAATAGTTTATCCATTTAATTTGGTAAATTCAAGATTGCTTTCCGAATTCGATTCTTTAGAAATTTTCAGGGACTTCCGGGACACAGTCGGTTGATTTTCATCCTTCAATTCCATCTATTTCATAAAGGGTGTGGTCAAATTTTGAGATATTTTTGATATAATAGCATGTATATATATTATTATTTAAATCTTTTTTCGAAGAATAATATGAAATTCAGGTTTGAAACTTAGCATATAAAGAATATTGATAACTTTACTATATAAATTAGACTTATAAAAATCAATATTCGAGCTATAATAAGTAGAGAAATACCTTCCAAGAGATTGTCATTCAAACTACAAAAATTTGATTATATTCTTAAAAATTTTAAATAAGATATTTATTAGTTTTAGAATTTTTAAACATTTCAAGTAGATTCTTATGTTATATATAAAAATTTTATTTCACGCTTTTAATAGATAAGTATGGCATCGATGTTTAAGTCCCTGAGAGAGAAGCAATACCTCACAGACTTAGACAAACAGTTCAAAATCAGGTTGGAGCATCTACAGAAGTCAGAGAGGTTATCACTTATCAGACCTCTGGCTTGTCTCCCTGAAGAAATGATTGCTATCGAGTTTGCCTATCCCCTGAAGAATTCCTACCAATAAAGTCTGGAATTCGTCTTTCTGCAAGCTTTACTGGTTGACTGTGCGCTGTTACTGTCTCTGCTCTTGTTTACTTGTGATTCTGATCATTGACAAACAAGATACTAGAAAGAAATTTATTTCTTCTCGAAATTTAAGAGAACTCTTGAAAATTATAAAGCTGTAGAAGATCTTATAAGAAATATATATGAGATAGATGTGCATTCTTCTGATTAATCTTTAACTTTTTTAATGATTTTAATTATAACATTTTAATTTTAATTTTATATATAATTATAAAAATACCATTGAAGAGGGCTATGGGCTGAAAATGTCTTAATCTTTGTTGTAATAAATGATGGCCTTTATAAGTTGAAAAATTAAAAAATGTTTTCTTATAAATTTAAGAATAATCATATTAATTTTAATTACAGTAATCTAAAAATTGTAGTAATTGCAGTTTTTATAATTATGCAATCTCTCAAAGCTTTAGAATTTTTTCTTTAGTATCTGATATATTAAGTGTTATACATGCATATTAAAATGCCTCAAATATTTCTGTTTGCAAACTTTATTTGCAGAAATTAAATTTATATGAATAATTAAAATTAAAAATCAAACCTGTATAGATTAAACTAGCTTCAATAATGATTGACCTAATTTAGTGATACTTATTTATTAGAAAAAAAAGCAGGATGAACTTATCTTTTATCTAAATAAAGAATTTCTGAATAGATTCATTCAGATTACTGGATTTTTGCATTTCCTTCGAGTTGAATGATTCCTTCCCCAGGCATCCAACATGTCTTGTAATGCATGGATGCAAAAGATTTCCAACGAGTATATTTCATGCATGGTGAACCTATCGATCTCTTTCCTTTTGCATGCCGAATGGCAAAGCTTTCGCGTGTAGCACTGTTCCCTCACGAAAGATGCAAAATTCCTCTTCCAGGAAAGACAAATCTCCTTTGTACCTGTTGTCATGTGGTAAAAAATTCTACAAATAATGTCGCTGACACTACTTACCTACAAAAAAATTTATTTTTTCAAACAGCGTTGTGTATCTGATGTTATTTTATTTTTCAACTAAAAATTTGAAATGTTGACATGTAGTTCGCATTAAAATGGAAAGACACTCCAATAAAAATTAACACAGTAATCTTTAGAGTAAACTGCTATTATCTTCGCAGTATGTAGGAAAATATTATGTTGAAAAACAACACTTAGAATTAACTGAAAAGGATGAATGCGAGAAGCTTTTATTAATCCACGTTAAATCCTTCAAATACAGGTTAGGGTCATTTAAACTTTATCCCCATCAACGTTTTGATCAATTTAATGGTTAATTTAATACAGAAAATAACGCGAAATTTATAAATTTAAACTTTTAATAGCTGGTTTAATTTATGATACAGTTTGGGAAATTTATGATCAATTCAATATGGCGTCATAGATAGATGAATCAATCCGATACATATACCTATACGCGCTAACATTATCTGCTTGTAACTTAGCATTCAATTCGACTAATATCTCCTTCTAATGAATATTCATCAACTTCTAAACTAATCAACGTCGTTTGAACGAGCCTATAAAGAAATCAGCGAGATTAAGTTTGGTCGATGAACTTTAAACGCATAGTCAATTCTCTACCAAAAATGGCTTCCCCCTCACGCGAACTAAATTAATTTATAGTTTGGGGAATAATAATTTTGTTTCTAATTTTTTAATGTTCAATATACTTTTTTTTGTATTAACAGAATTGCCATAAATTATTTGTAATGTTTTTTAAAGGAATTAGAATTTCGTGGCGTCACAACGTAGTCAGTCTAGTTAATATACGATTTTAACAATAGAAGAGTACTTTTAAAAATGGACAGTTGATATTTTTGTCGTTCAGAATAATTTTTTGACTTATATATAAAAAATAACATCAATCAGTCTAATTATACGTGAATATTTGGATGAGAGGATAGGAATCGATAACGCGTTCGCGACGCGCAACGCGCCAACGGAATCATTATTAGACAAACTTAATGAATTTACAGTTATTGTTTTAAGAAAGAATTTCAGTTAATAATTAGCATAATAGGATATATAAATATTTCGTGTAATTTTATCTTTTAACAGGTGCTATCTTTGATGTGAAAAGAAGCAATTATCCCAGCACACATGACATCGCATCCACACCGACCGCGATTCCGATTAAAGGTGAAACATATAATTACGTCTACGATGCTTTGTTGTGGGCGCAAGAAAGTAAGTACGTTCACGTTGAATTCCTCTTAATAACTTTAATTTCAGAGCTTCTAATAGTAATAATTTTTGCAGTAAGTTAATCGAGAATAAAATTTGCAAAAATTTTTAATTATGTACGGTTTATTTAGATTATTTTTAATGGAAAAATTATACTTTTGAATCAATTAAAATATATAAAACTTTTCTTCTATAAAATTAAAATATTTATAATTCGACTTAAAAATTAATAATAATTTATAAAGAATGCTATATTCTAATCTAACTTAATTGTATACAATTTTAAAAAAATGAAATTAATCTGTATAGATAATCGCCGACATTTATTAAAACTGCTTTCCAATTCAGAATTCATCGCTCTGCAATTCAGTTTGTAGTCAATATCGCTTAGTTTGTGTTTGAATTTCAATATTTCCTTTGTTTCCCTTGAGAAATCTAGCTTCCCACTGCAATCTCATATTTTAGATAAGATGAAGCAAAGTCACAGTTGGTTGCTTTCTGTGCGGCCAACCACAATCGGAAAAAAGTTTAAACAAGAAGCAAATCATTTCGATTAGTTTTCATAATGGGATAATTCTGTTTTCGAATCTGTTCACTCTACAGTTATGAATGAGCGATAAATCTTCCAGACAATCCAGATAATTTTAATAGAAAATTTTAATTCTTTATTTGGAATCAACTAAGGCGCCAGTCTAAAAAACGCATATTTTGAGATTCAAGAGTAGTAGTTTTACAAAAGAAATCCATTAAATTCATTAGTTTATATTTATTTTTTATTATAGGCTTCCATTTTGATATCAAATTTTTTTAAAGGTAGTTCGGAATTTATACTATTATTTCTGTGCTAGATCGCTGAAATTTCCTGTTTAAATAAGGAAAATAGACAAACGATGGTACTATTTGCTAAACCTCTAATGGATTTAATTACATTAAAAAAATCTAAGGGTACTCAGTCTTCAAAGAAGACCTTTTAATGTAATTAAGTTTTACGTTCATTAATTTTAAAGATTTAGCAAGTAGTTCATCAAACTCTATATGTTTTCCTTCATTTTGTTTTTCTTTATAACATCTATTATTTATTATTTTTTGCATAATAAGAAAAAACTTCATTAATTAATTGCTTTTTTTAAAAATAAACTATTAAAAAAAAAGAACAAATATTAATAAATTTTGCATTAAAGCTTCCATTTTTTATTAGTTATTTGCCTCCATTTTTTCTTTCTCTTTATTTATAAATAAAAAAAAAACATATCTAAGTTTGATCAAACTTTATCGAATTTAAAAATTTTGAATCACACTTTTACAGCTTTAATAAAGACTGAGAAGCGAGTATGTTTAGAAAATAAAACGTTATTTCAGATTAGAAAGTAGAAATATAGCCACTTTTCCAAGAAGCGACTGAGATTGTAAAGTTTTTACCAGACCGTTAATAAAAATTGTAAACAAGTCAGTCCTAAAATCGAAAATAGTAAATATTTTTGATCCACATTAAACGTTAAGAATTTTGCGGAGAATGACATAAGTGAGAATTCAAAAGCCATTATGTTTAGATAGATTTTAAAATGGAAGGGGGAAAGAAAAAAATCAATTTTGAACTGCTATTTAAGTGAGTTACTTTTTATGCGGAATGTTTTCTTGACTTCATTTTTTTTAACAGTCAGTTTGGCTTTTAAATAAAATGATCGTTAAGAGTTATTTTGTAGTAGAACGGAAATTGTTTGAACTTATAGCAAATTTATGACACTTAATTATTCATGATTTAAGTTTTAATAATTTATTTGTGTGTTGAAGAAATTCTTGAAATAGTTTAGTTTAATTAATGAGAATAATTCTATTTGTACTATCTTAAGAATTTAAAGAGGGTATACTCATATTTTGTTTTGACCTTATAAGCAATAAAGTTGTTAAAATTACTTATAATTGTATCTTTCAAATAACATTTTATATTAAAAAAAGTGATAAGTAGTGACGTCGAATAAGATGGGAGTCTTGTTGTCTCTAGTGATTCAGAGGAAATTATCTGGCAACCTGTAGACATTTTTCCCACTAGAAGTTGTGTGATAAGCTAGCTGTGAAGTGATAAATGTTCCTCTTTAAGTCGTGCACATCACAGAATGAGGTTGGTGCTCTCTCTCTCTCTCTCCCTATATTTTTTTAAAATTTTATTCATGTACCCGACGGTTGATCATCTGGATTTATTTATATATGTCTAGACTTTAGATGAGTATAGATTCCTTCTAAAATAGTCGATAGAAGCGTCTGCTGTATGTTCTGCCAGAATTTCGTCTAGTAATTTTGCTCTTTTTTCCTGTTAACTCTGTCGAAATCAATATCACACCCTGATTATTTTCATTATTGGAGTCATTATAACATTTAATCTTTAACCAGAAATGCAATATTTTAATCCCGTTCGGGGAAGAATGCATTAATAACAGCAGATAAAGGATGTGTCGATTTTTTTTGTTTTGAATGAAGTTTGGCACTGCCATGTCTGATCACTTCATATTAATTTTGGAGGCGTATGTCATTTTCTACTAGTAGTTCCACCGCTGTCTCGTTCAGGTTGTCAAAATGCGTCCAATCCATTAAGTTCGTTCATACGACACCCGACAATTCTCCATTTTTATTATTATTACGTCACGGTTAGATGACTATATATGGCACCCTACTGAATTTAGTTTTTTTCTTATCTAGACATTTGTTAAACTGGCTCTTACTGGTATAACGGCAGCATTTTCTGAATTAAAAGTTACCAAACCATTAGAAAGGAACAAAACGGAACTGTTGTAGATCGTGTATATCGAAAAAGTAAATTATATAATGCAAATTGTTATATGAAAGTTGATTAAACAAAATTTAAATGATTAAAAAAATATTGGTACTATTTATTGTTAAAAGTTTACGAATGTTTAAAACGTTTCAATACAAAATTTGAAAAAAAAATAAATAAATAAAACATGTTAAATGGTTGACGTGCCGAATATGGTGTCTCTAGTCAAGAAAATGGATCATATCGCACGAAAACTCCATTAGTATTGGTCAAGTGAAAAATAATGCCTGACAGGAAAAAAGATTGCTATTTAATAGTTCCAGATCATTCGTAAACAACAAAATTACATGTTATCACCATTAGTTTAAGAAATCATATTATATTTTGACGGATGTAAATGGATGGATTGAGATGAAGAGTACTGTTTCGTATTCTAACACTTTGCGATAATACAACGTGATTAAATAATTGTTAAAATGATATATGTGAATAACTATTACTGAATTTTTTTTTCTTAGGATAGCTTTATCTCATTCTCACTCTATACGTATTGAAAATAAAATTTAAACCGACGTATACTTTGAAAATTAGAACGCGAAACATATCCAAGTGTGGTTTAAATCTGCCAGGAGAATGTGACTTTTTTATATCTTCTTTTTTAAAATAAAAAAAATGCTTAAAATGATAAATTCGGTAATTATTAAAGAGTTTAAGTTTGAAATTTAGTCTGATATCTTCTCATTTTTCATATCTTTGCTTACTTTTTATTTTTTATGTTTTTTTAACAAATTAATTTCTGCACTTTTAAAGTTTAAAAATACACTATATAAATTTTAAAAGTGAGATGACTTGAATTTTTAAACATTTAAAAACTTTTAATGTAGAAAGTATTAAAGCGAACTTATAAAAAAGAGAGGGAAAAATATGGTTACCTTATCTATATTCAGCACAACTACTCTGTATAATAGATAACTCTTTTGGCATTCAGCATCTGAGAATTTGTAAGAAAAAAAAAATATGTAAACCTATAATCATACTTTATGGATGAATACAAATATAAGTAATTTAATTAGGATGTTTTCTTTTCTTTTTTTTTCTATAGTTAGAAACAGGAAAAGATAATAATCAGTTTTGAGAGGATTCTGAAAATCGAGCTATCAAACAAAACGCATTGTGGCATAACGTGAATATTAGACAAATCCTAGTTTCATTTGGTAAACAATGTAGAGGAACTCATGCAGGAATAATCTCGGTTTCGTACACGCAAATATGTTAAAACTGCACGATATTTGTGATGAATGTAATTTATATAAATACTAAAAAAAGAAATTATAAATTACAAAATGGAGATTACTAAAGATGTTGCGTACACAAATGAGAATGCACTGAAGAATTTTGATGGCGTGGACTGTAAAAGTGGAGTAAGTGTGTGCGAAAATAAAATTTTTTTCTTTGTATTTAAAATGATTCCATCATAAATAGAATATTTTCTGCATGGGAATACTATGAATTTTCGAAGTATTCAGAACATCATTGCTGTACTCATCGCTTGTTCAGTAAAATGAAAGAATACTGTTACGTTAACGACTAATTGAACATCATCCAAAACAGGAATTTTAAAGAGCGAAGTATAACGACTGATTCATCTTCAATAAATAGAATTTCTCTTTAATATTTATTATTCCATGTAAGCACAATCTTAAAAAAGAAGTAAGACATTATTCTTTTTTTTATAACCTTCATAATCATAATTGTCTTTTTTTTTTATCCTATTCTTCACTCTTTTTCAATCATGTTTTAGAGTGATTGCTAGAATTACTTTCCTTAACTATACTTCTTTCTTAGTTGCGGCAATTCTTTATTTTTATAGGCTATAAGATTGATCATGGAATTCATTCTTTCAATTACTGATGCGATACAATACAAAGGATATACATCGAGCACATAAATAGTGGTTATATAGTTTGCGTTATATCTGATTTATAACGTTTAAGAATTTTACATTTAAAATTTTCATCATGAATATAATATGCAATTTGGAGTCATGTAAAAGTTTTGCCTCGCAAAAAAATTGTTTTTAATTCTTAGCAATAATTAAAGTTATACAAAAACATTTAATATTTTATAGTCGTATAAAAATAACGTATAAAGTTCATCAAATAAACATTTTAAAAATGCATATTATATATAATTTTATATTTTTATTTGAAATTTTTATTAAGGTAATATTATTTGATATTTTGTTTCTATAAAATCTTAGATATAATATATTTCTGGAATTAAATTTATTTATTAAT
>AYEL01073222.1:0-11981 GCA_000484575.1 Olivierus martensii | reverse complement strand
AATTTTCAATTAAAGTAAATATTAAAATATTTATAATTTTTGTCTAGACTTTAAAAAATTTTCTAGACGTTTTTTCTTTTATTTTTATTCTGCATGGAAGAATAAACAGATAGAAATTAAGTAAAATTAGTTATTATAGATATTTATCATTAAATAAAAAATATTCACGAATTTTTGAATAATTCAATTACTCTTTTATTTTTAAACCTTTCCAACCCAAGATTGTTTGTTTATTTAGTTTTTTCTTTATAAGAACTAATCAGTGAAATGCATAATCCTGTATGGCAGATTAATAATAGAATGGATCAGATAATAAAGACAAATAAAATATAAAAAATTGCAATAATAAATAATAATAAAATTTAATTAATTTAAAAGTTTGAACATCTTCAAACTAATAAATAAAGAAAAAAAAAAAAGATGGAGATGTTCAAAATTTTTAAATTTCTAACCATCCAATCATTTATAATTATAATATTGCTTTGTTTAAAAACCGACCAATGAAATACGTTATGTTAATCATTCTCCATTGTTATGCTTTGCAGATCGTAATGAATTTAATAACTTTCACAATCAATTGCCTCTCCTAATTGTGTATTTGTATAAATTAATAACAAATATTAAGATAAATAATCTTATTTTGCACATTTCAATTTAAACTCGAATAATTCAGTTAATTGCGACTCCGATAATTTGATTTTTAAGTAAACAAATTAAAATTTAAATATTAAAATAGTTTTAATACTTTCACACAACTATTACCTAAAGGAATTAAACTTTTGTGAAATTTTTAGAAGAAAAATTCTTTTATTAATGAATTATTTATTGCTCGTTAGTTAGTACAAAATCAACAGAATTTATTTATTCAGGTATTTTGTTAACTTATAAGCGAAAATTTGCAAATTATTCAGGAAGGAACTTGATGTAAATATATTAACAAATATTTTTTATTTTTTTCTTTTACTGATGGATCTGAAACTTTTTATTTTACTCATATTATATAGTTACCTGTATAGAACTTTATTCACCAGAGGGTTAACATATAAAGTTATCGATTCTTCCTAATATGGCTAATCATGTCACGTGATGAATAATTTTATAATTGATAGTGTTATCACGTGATTCGCTTAACTAATCACAAGCGAGAGAGAAGATTTATGACTGGGATTTCTGATGAATAGAATATCACATTTTGATTGGGAAATAGTTGATAGAATTTTACTGATGGTGACTTTATATATCCATTACGAGGAAAAGCTTTTATGTAAATTTTAATTAGCAAATTAGTAAAAAAAAAACATAAAAAATACTTGTAATGACTAAAACATATAGAATACTGTCTTCAAAAGGCACACATAAAGCAACTTAACAAATTTTCTAAAAGGAAAATAATGATTGCCTTAAATTATGAATTATCTAGTGATAGGGATAGGTAATAAAAACAGGCGTAAGCTCAATCATTAGAATACTGTACTAATGGTTAATTTAAATAAATAAAAATAAATAACAGTATTCATAACTGAGTAAATAGAAAAATATGAACTTGAAGTTGGATTAAACATATTATCAGAAAATAGAAATATATAATTATATAAGAATAGATTATGAAAAATCATTGGATACACACAACATGGTAACTATTTTGCACATATATAAAACAGTAAGAATTTCTTACAAAATCATTCTTTAAGTATAGAATCATTTTACGTTTTCAATGTATAAATTATTCATTAAATTTCTACAGTAATTTTTTCCTGGTTTTGTAAGTTGATAGATACCCAAAAATGTGTTGTTATTTTTAACAGGAGTTGAAAATTATTAAAATTTTTTTTTATAATATTTGTATTTCTACAATTTAATATTTGTCCGATTTCTGGCACAAAACTGACATTAAAATAACACAAAATAATGAACTTAGTCTTTTTCCTAATAAATTTATGATTTCTTTTTATTCAATAGCACTCAGAACAACTAATAGTACATTTATTTTAAAAAATATATGCATTAAAAATCTTATAGGAATAGATTTTATAATTATCGTATTTCATATTCTGCTTTTGTCTTAATATGGAATATATGTATGCATTAGCATGGATTATGTAAAAATATTACAGTACTTAGATATATTGTAAATATAAAAATATGCACTGAATCATCTAGTGGCAATAATAATAAAATTGAAAAAATTTGTTTTATTTTCGATATTTATGAGTTAAATATTAGAAAAATATTGTTTAGCATTAAAATTATTGAATATAAAAATATTTAGTGCTAATAGGATTATAAAAATAATAATTCTCTTTGAAGTAAATTATTTGTATCGAATTCTTCATTTTAATGTGATTCTTTATCAGTTTGTTATGGGTTACATAATATGTGGCCATAATTAAATGGTAAAGCTGGCAGACATATTAATATGCAAATTTCATTAAATTAGCAAATGTCACGACAGTACTAATACGTAACTAAAATTAATATTTTCAGTGAGGAATGAGAATTATAATCATGATTTTGTTATCGTTTCAGGAAACAAGAGACGCAACAGATTATCAAGTTTCGGAAGAGACCAGTCGAAGGGCTGGTCCTTCCCGTCCGAAAATTCAACACGGCCAAGTACCAGAAATGGTTATCCAGAGCGATTTTCGTAAAGTGAGCGGAATATCGACAGAGATATATCGTCAGATTGCAGAAATAGAGAAACAATACGATCCCACAACAGCCGCCAATTTAGAGAGTGTAGAAAAACGCGGAGATATGATCATTCGTCTGTTAGATCCAAACTCGTTGGGCAAAGCGGGAGTGGAAGCTTGTCGGAATTATGTGAGAAATGCCGATAGCATCCACGTTGTGCAATTCGTAGAAATCATAAAAAGACCAGGACAGACTTTGGGACTTTATATTAGAGAAGGGGAGACGAGCGAAGAGGGTGTCTTCATCTCCAGAATTGCACTGGAGAGTGCTGTTTACAATAGCGGTTTACTAAAAGTGGGCGATGAGATACTTGCTGTCAATCTAGTTGATGTCAGACATGTCAGTTTGGACGACGTGGTCGTTATCATGTCTATACCGAGAAGATTGGTGCTGACTATCAGATCGAGGATATGTGGAGGGAAGCCCATCACTAAAATAGCTAAACAACGGGATGAAGAGAGTCGACCTCCCATAGTTGTGGTGAAAAAGGGAATGGAAGAAGACACAATAGATGATTATGGAAATAATCACGAGAATGGCATGTTGTTGCGGGCTAGAGTCAAAGGACTGCCTAGCGATATGTCACCAATGTGCATCACTCTAGAACCACGCCATTCGGAAGATAGAATGCTCTACTATAACTCCCAGCCTGCAGCATTGCCCGCAGGTGGGCGCGTGCCCAAATTGGTGGAAGATATAAGAGCAGGAGACGAGAGAACATGGCCCAGGACCACGGAATCCCGAATAATAACACGTCAGCCGTTTACTCAGCAAAAATACCCCAAAACGTTAGAATCTTTGGCAGAGCAGATCCATACTTTTCACGCGATGCCTCCACAGGAAGGGCGCAGATCCATGTTTCCTTCTTCGCACACGCAGATACAATTTCCGAAACTCGATCGTAGAAACGTATACTGGGACGAACAAACTGCAACACTGGGCAGAACTACACGTTTATTGCGCACAGAAAGTGAACAAAGGATTTCGACAGTAGCTCATGATGCCTATGATAAATATTCTTCTTCATTCGGTATACGTCATAATGTAGGTGTGTCGGCAACTATGCAACCGAGAGGTCGATTGAGACGTTACGATGAACTGTCACAATCCATGGCTGCTCTGCGTAGAAGAATACCTCAAGATAGTGCTTCGGATACCGAAGTCCAGTCGGGACCCGTTCGAGACGTTATGACTCGCCAGTCCCAAACCATGGCACATCAGCAACAGTTTGGTATGCCAATCATACCAAGAGGCTACGGTCAACTTCGAAGCAATTCACTGCCACGTGTACGCACTACAGACCAAATTTATCGTCGTCCTCAACAAGCTGTGCGATTTGAAAAACACCTACTGCCTTATGATTCTCAGGATGATAGTGACGGCGCTCTATCTGCACCAGAGCTTCCAGCAACCAAATCGGACAGGAGGGGAATCGGTGAGTTATTATTTATATATTTATAAAATAGAAATTAAGAACAACAGTTCTGAATGGGTATCGCATTTTCTTTACTTACTTTCTTTAAGCATATTTTTACACCATGCTTGCCATCCTCACTTCCTGTATCCTGTCCTTGCTAGGTAGTTTGCATGAATTGAAAGTCCCTTCATATAAAAGTGAACTTTGTTGAAGTTAATTCATTAAACTCTCTTCTGTTGCTTCTTCAGGAAACAATAGCGAACCTATAGAAGAGTTGCATCCGATCTCGTCCTTCTTTTTAATACTAATTGATACTCCACAACAATTAACAATTCGTCTTTAAGTTCGTTCACTCTAGCTTTTTAACAGTTGCACTCGTGTTTAAGAGACAGAACAGCATCTACTAATTAATTAAGATAAAACTACTCGCAGTTAATTCCTGCTGAGTCTCTTGTTTTCGATTGAATTACTCTTTCTTATCCTACCAAAACAAACTTTTACGAATATTCTTTAATTAAAATTCGGAATAATTTTTTTTTTTCGATTTTTTTTCTAGCTAATCTTGGATTGATTTTAAAATTAATTTTCTAGGATTTTCCAATATCTGTTTAATAGGATCAATACGCGATTGATCGAAGAACAACCAAAATCGTGTCTCCTAAATCAGGGAGAGAGGGTCAATAACCCAATCCAATACAATAAATGAATCTTGCTTCAATTTCAGCACTAAAAGAAGAATGAAAAATTCTTTATTTTTTAACCTTTATAATTAGGATGCCAAACAATATATTTAAGTAAACTAATAAAGCAAAGTAACGCTAATTATGCTTTAAATTCTGTCTTTAGGATATTGACAGAAGATTCCAGCTTTCTTAGTTTGTTTCTGTAGACTTTTTTTTTTACCTATAACAGCCTAGAGAAACTTATTACAAAAGAGGTAGCACTATTGATAAGTCTACAGGACTTCCACAAGTCATTCCGCTCGACACTCATCGATCCTATTAGTAGAACTGGTTGGAGATATCTACATTCCTTTTGCTTCAGGCAGAAGATTTTTCATGAATGCGGCTATCTCTAGAGTATATTTGTGTTGTTAGTTCCGCGTTAAAAGTTTGGTAACACGAGAATGAACACATTTTCGATGTTCATTATACATTCATTGCATAATTGCAACTAATAATTTAATTTAAGAAAGAATATAGCGTATGTCCATGCTCACGCTGTAAATCGATCTTCATAACTTTAAGAGATGTCTGGTTTGTATATGAAAAAGAAAATTTATGATAATTTTTTTATAACAAAACTATTTTAAATTTTACAAATTAGGATGAATGCCATAGGTTGTTTTATCGAAGATTAGAATACCATACTTGAAATTCCGTTATTTTATTTTATTTTTTATCCAATTTTTGAATATTTGAATGGTAACTTTAACAAAAAGTATCCTTGAGTAGGAAACCTCTCTGCGACAAAAATTACATATGAAAGAAAATTATTAATTCGATAGGAGTGAGTCACTCGGAAAATGTAAGTGGGCTTCATTAATTCTTTAGTATATAGCTTTACTTTAGACACAACTGCTTGTTTTTCTGTCTGCACTTTTTGTTTCTTTTTCATTTTACTTTCTACTTATCTTTCCCTGGCTGTTTCGTTTAGAACCAATCCTCTGCCATGTTCCTTACTCCTATATCCTGCCAAAAACGATAAATAGCGATGGCATCCCCAAAATTTTATAGCGAACAAAACAAGCAGAAAAAAAGAAAAAACCTACCTTTAATGTATCTTTGGCACAGGACGACGGGGTCCATCCCCTCCTGTTACTTGCCCGGCCGATTATAGAGCTTGGCTAAATCGTGCACCTTCCACATCAGCTATTTACGAAAAGGTGAGACGAGCCCAAGGAGTGCGCCATACAACTTTACCTCGGGTGGCCCACAGTGCAGAAAGTCTGTTGGACACACTGAGACAGGTAAGTCTGCCTTTCTCATCATATCATTTGAAAAAAAAGAGGAAGGTCACACCTTTGTAAAAAAAATTCCCCATCCACGCCCGTAATCTTATCATGCACAGCATTCACTTGCCAAGCAAGGTACTAGGAGTTTTACTGAAGTTCATGTTGACATTAATTCATTGATTGCTCCTATTAAACGCTCTCAACTAGTAGTGTGATCTATTAGGAAATTTGCCAAAAAATGACCGTTATGACATTGATAATGTAATCGTGACACGCAAAGAGCCAGTTTCGCTTAATTGAGAATATAAACTTCAGATTTCCCTCTGGCTTTAATAATGATAAAAGTATTAGAACTAAAAAAATATGCCTTTGAAGTCAGATTTTATCCCATTTGCAATGTATTTTATCGCGTTTTTTCCGCACTATATGGGAATTTTTTCGCACGAACTAAAATGGGAACTATAATATTAAACTTTAAAAGAGGAATCGGATTTATCCAATGTAATTTGTACAAAATTCATAGAACCATATGAAGATAGTCCCACACTGTAGCCCTTCGAAGAGGATTGTTAAAATTTCACCTTTCTACCTACCTGATTTTATCTTACCTATGATTGATAATCCTACTCTTCAGACTATCCTTTTTATATTCCTCTCAAAACGATCAAGTTTGCATGAATTGATATACTTGATATACAGAATCTTGAATTTTCACGCGAATTAATTTTTTTAAGATTTGGACTTTTTCTTTGAAAAATCAATATCGCGGAAAAGAAGAATTATTTTAATTTTGTTCCGAGTGTGAGTGTCAAACATTCATTAGTAAATAGGAAGCAATTCAGTCTTGAAAAGAAAAACCGAATGATGTTCCTGCCTTCTAGGAATGATAAATGAGTATGGCAAATACAGACACTCTACACCGACAACTACCAAATGGAAAATCATTACCCGAACACAGTCGAAAGTCCCGCTTGACTACTCATTATCAACCACGTGATATTAGCAAAATTTTTTTTTAAGTTTCTCGATAGCCCGTTAAGAGGAGGACTTGCAAAATTTTTCTCTTAACTGGATTCATCTTATTATATGTGCCTATCCTCTTTTATGATGATTTTAAAATTCGTTACAGGACGAACAGAGAGGAATCCAACCACTGATGATGTACACCAGACGACCATTTCTCAGGGCAGCAGCTGAAAGTGCAGACAAGAGTGGACTACAGCCACTAGCACTTGAATACATACGTCAAGTGCCAAATCCTACACCAGTCAAACCATCAGAAGATAAATTACAACTTCTAACACTAAATCCCAGGGACTACGTCAAGTATCGTCCCGAGAAGGACTCGGAAACGGTTTTACAGAACGGTGGTTTCAGCGGTCTCTTGTGGATTCACCTGGTTGCTGGAAGAGGTTTGCGACCCACTAGTCACAGCGATCATTTTCGTGATCTGTACTGCGTCATTGAATGTGATCGTGTACACAAAGCACGAACTGTGGTTCGCACAGGCGAGCATAGTTTCGATTGGGATGAGGTTTTTGAATTAGATATAGTAGATAGCATGGAACTATCATTCTTGCTGTATAGTTGGGATCCTCAATTTCGGCACAAACTCTGCTATAAGGGTACAATACATCTGTTAACTATTCTTCGTGAATCACCGGTACACAGTCTGGCTCTGAAGATGGAACCACGTGGAACCTTATACGTAAAGATGCGCTATCGCGATCCGAGGCAGACTTTCCAACGTTTGCCCGTAATGTCGGATACCGCTCTATTTGGAGTGGACTTGGAAACTGTGGTTATTCGTGAAAACTCAGGATATGCTGTGCCACGAATTGTCAAGAGGTGCGTGGAAGAAGTGGAGAAGAGAGGACTCGATATCGTTGGTATTTATAGACTCTGTGGTTCGGATGTAAGAAAGAAAATGTTGCGAGAGGCATTCGAAAGAAATTCCAAGAACGTTGACTTATCTGTAGAGCATGTACCAGACATCAACGTCGTTACAAGTAAGTGTTATGCTACTTCTTAACTTTGAATTTACAACAGATTTTATTTCAAATTAATATACTTTACAAGTATATCCCAAAAGCTTATAAAAAATATCTGTAGCTCTGTTAAATTTATATAAATTATATCCAGATTTTAGATTCTCCTCCAGAGCGAGCTAGTTTTGGTTATAGAAAAGAACATTATCTGTCAACATTATTCAAAGTTTTCGAATAACAGTTTTCAATCAACGATAAATATCAGAGATTTTTTAATGCGCTAAAGAAATGTAAATATTAACATTAAAGCTACTGTTTACTCACCAACCCACCACTTCTTTATAGTAAGACACCATCACACGTCAATTCTACCATATCTTTTTGTTTCAAAATTTATCGACTAATTTTATATAAAAACAAAGAAAGCAGTAAGAGAAGTTTGCAGTCGCTTAAGGTTAGATTATACCCATTTGCTTTACAAAAACCCAATAATTTTACGTTACACTAGACAGAATGCGGTATTTCCTACTAACTCTATGACCGTGGCCCCCCAATGAGTTAGCATTTTCATCTTTTCCGATGCTCATTCGATTCAACAAGCAGCAGCAGTTGTCCTTATATAGAGATCGATCTATGAAACTCTAGCACAGGTCGTTGACCTTTACCGTTTCACTACTGATTGTGGTTACATGCCAAGAAGAACCGAAAGAAATGTAAGGTCTGAAAAGCGACAGTAATCTTCTTGTAACTACGTGTAACGAGTTTGGATTATATATCATCTCACGAACCACCCTAGGGATAAAACAGTAAAAGCTCGATGTTTTTGTTAGAATTTCGTGGATTTAACACGATGGATCTTATTTTAATTTTATTAATTCCAGGTTTACTCAAAGACTATTTAAGGGAGCTTCCAGAACCACTTTTTACTAAAGGATTATTCGACATGTTGGTAGACGGATTTAGCGTTTGCCTACCGGATGATCCTGAGGGTAATGCTAAATTGATGTTCAGTATACTCGAATGCTTACCGAAAATTAACCGGGTAAGTCATATCATAATTCTGTAATCATCTTTCTGCTGTTTTTATTCATTCATTAATAGGAAATTTTGTAAAAGTTAGGATTAGTGCACCATAATTTTTTAGGTTTTCATCAGATGCGTATCGTGAATATAATGCATTTTTGAATATCTTGTATAAAACGCACTATATTCTTTTTTGTAAAAATTTCTCGCATGGTTTAAGTTCCTCTTGATGCGAGTTCTTTAAAGTACTCTACAAGAGATGTTTTTTACAGAAATATAAAAGAACAGAAATCTTTTATGTTTCTATAAGGTCTTCTTGAGCAGAGTTCTTTAAAGATTTCTTATATATTCTATTTTACAAGAGGACGACGCTGCTAGTACTAGGGTAAACGATTTATTAAAAAAACAAAGGGGAAAAATAACGCAAAAATAAAGGAGAAAATGTGTTTTATATAAACTGAACCTGTACCAATTGTGAACTACAAAGCTTCTACTTCGATTTGTTTGTCAAAACGAGAGAGTGGGGTGTTTCCATAGTAACGGATAACACATTATTGAATGCGATTCCATAAATCGAAGGACTCTCCGAATTAAAAGCGATTAACGAAAGGAGGAAAAAATCGAAACGAGTCGATTTAAATACATTTCTTTTAAATTTATACTGCAATAATACGATACTTTTATTTAAAATAATTATATATTTTTCTTTACAGTTCACTGTGTTGTTCCTTCTGCACCATTTAAAATTAATCACGTGTCATAGTGACAGGAATAAAATGACTTCCCAAAATTTAGCTGTGTGTTTTGGTCCAATAGTAATGTGTCATACAGAAACTGGTACTCCTGTAGCTGAGTTAAAACAACCCATTGATGTATTCAGATATTTATTGGAAATTTGGCCAACAAAGGGAGGTAGTTATCATTTATTATAGTACAATATACGAATTTTTATTCGTTACGATAAAGAAACGTATTCATTAAAGATATTTCGCGCACTAATTCAATCTTTCAAAGTTTAAATTTGCAATTAATTCGATTGTTTTTTCATCCATAGATAACGACTGGTGCGTTCTTGGAAGCGACAGTAGTGGTTCTAGCAACACGGAACAGTCGGAGGCAACACCGCCAACTACTACTACTGCAGAAAACCAGCCTACTACTAATAGTAACAATACGTTAAAAAAATCAGTGACGTGGATAGGCCAACGATCCTTACCCGAATCTTCCTGTTAAAAAATAATAATAATAAATAATAATAATAATTAAGGTTGAAAGTATGGAAAAGGTGCTATTCTACGGAGCTGGCTCTCGATGTCTACGTGATTTAGACTGTATTTTCTGTTTTTAAATATTTGTTTTTTACTTTTTACACGTCAGGAGTTTCCGTTTTTGGATTCCCACAGATATTGTCTTTGAGGTATATATATATATACATATATATCTAAATTTTTCTTAATCCTGTTTTCCATTATGAAGTGTAACTTGTTTGATATACACAATTAAAATTACCCGTATGTTGACTTGGTCCAGTAGTAGTCTTTTTTTTTTTTTTTTAAAAAAACAGTTGTACATAATAATAATGCTTTATATAAGAAATATATAACCTTCTTCTGTTAAATCTTTAGTATTGTACTATGAAAAGTAGTAGACTAAAATTTGTTGGTACAAATGGAAGTTGATATTTTTATCTTGAATTTATAAAAACAAGAATAGAAAATGAACTGAAAAATTTTAGTTTGAAGTGGATGTTGTTGTTATATTTTAGTTGTTACCAGAATGGAATAGCAAGATTTTTAACCAAGTTTTTAGTTTTATATATATATTTTTTTTAATGTAAAATTCCATGCAGAAGAAAATTCTATTGAAAACACTGAAATGAAAAAAAAAGATATTTAATATCAGCAAAATAATTCTGTAAAAGGAGATGTCATTTCTATTTTGGAGCAGAATATTTGAAAAATGATCTGTTGGAGTAAATCCCTTCACCTTATTTTCATCTAAAATATTTTTCTACATTGCAGATCATTTTGAAAATGTGGAAGAAACATGATAGGGATTAAATTGAAAATAATAAATTACTTTATTATAAAGTCGGCAAAGTCTAGGGAAAAGTGTGTCCATACTTCTCTATAGGAGCGTAGAGTGACTTTACGGAGGGATTGTTTCGCTCGCTTTCAATCGGAGATCTCCGGTAACCTCCGAATACTCGCGCAAGAATGCTCTCATCTAGGTACGGTCAAGGAAATGGTGGCTACATAAAATATTAGCATAATGTGACAGTAACAGGGAAAAGGATGAAAGTAGATACAAACAAAATCACAACATCCTATTATGAAATTATAGGAAAGGAATAACAAATACAAAACAATGATAAAATACAGAAATAATTTTTGGCTTTAATCACTTTTTTACAGCGTGTATGAACAAAAAACAAGCAATTTTCCATCTTTACCTAAGTCAGATCTTTGAATATGTTTAGTGAAATGCCACCTTTCTATGGCACTAAAAACAAATACGTAACTAGGTACAGTCGGTTGCAGAAAGATCCGAACATCGTTCATAGGGGTAGCGTAAGAGGAAGTAATATGGATTACAAAGTCTGGAAATTACCGGCACAGTTACGGAAGTAAATGGACTCTTCTCGTTGCGGAGGAAACGGGACGGGTAGATGTTAGAGATGCGAGAATCTCAATGACGTAATTGACACGATTAAACGCTATTACGCGATATTTGCTGTATTCTTCCAGCACTTTCAGTTTTTACAAAACATTGAAAGACTATTTTAGTTTCGAATATTCTCCTTATAACTTGTAAGAACATAGTATTGAATTTCATTTCAAACTAGGTGAAATTTTATTGAAATTTGTATAAATTTAATAACAAAACATAAATAAGTCATCTAAATATA
>AYEL01073221.1:0-22206 GCA_000484575.1 Olivierus martensii | reverse complement strand
TTAAAGGTACAACTGTAAGAACAATTACAGGGAAGTGTGAAGATGTTGAAGCCATGTCGTGGAAATATCAGCGATAAACAACAGTGAAGGACAGAAATTCAAAACTATTACTTATGAGTATTTTGAGTATTATCTGGTGAATTTAATATTCCTACTACATCGGGAGTATATTGTAACTATAAAATAGCATTTGAAACTTTCCTCGAACGCTTTTATCTATCCATAAAAATAAAAATTTCGTTATAATTATATTTACGATTTGTATATAATATATATATATATTTTTCTTTTGTCTAGGAAAATGAATATGGTCCCTATCAAAGAATTTTCAATCTCGAGATTTTATACAACAGTTTAGGATCGATAATACCGTAACGCTTCTTGTTTATTAAAAAGGATGATTATAAGATCAATTATATTACTTGCTGAACGATATCATTTAAACTTTACTGATAAATAACAGAGAAGAATGGAAATTCAAGAATAAGACATAAAATCAGTGATGTTATTTAAAAAGACAAAATCAATTTAAATATTACTTTTAAAAATGTGTTCTGTTTTACTTGTGAATACTATTTGTAAAATGTTGCATTTGAATGCTGATTGCAATATTCACTTCCTTGTTAGCATTAAGAACATTTTAATTTCTGTAATTTCAATATCGATATCATTTCTAGGAATAGTATTTTTATATTTAATATATGTAATAGTTAAAGAAATATTAAATTATAATTGGCATATTTCTTAATATTAAACCGTTAATGTTGATTTATTTCTAGCTAATGCCGGCCAAAGAAAAATCTTTCTATGTGAAACATGTCAGAAGAGATTCCGCAGAAAAGACTACTTAAAAGTGCACTCGATTCATAGCGGAGAGAAGCCTTTTGCGTGTAACATCTGTGATCAATGACAACAGCAAACATATAAAAAATACATTCGGGTGAGAAGCCTTACCAATTTTGACATCTGCGAGTACAGATGCATTATCAAAGCTGATTTGATAAAACATCTTCGAATTCATACAGATGAAAAGCCTTATAAATCTGAAACTTGTCATAAAAGTTTTATCCACCGCCATCACTTGAAACGTCACACATTAAATTTACATTAAGAAAGAAATCATTTTCATATAAAATTTATCACAGATATTCTGTTCCAATTATGAAAATGCATAATTGGAACAGAATATCTGTGATAAATTTTATATGAAAATGCTTTCTTTCAATTTTGATTGAGAGCTGATTGAAATATTTAATTATTACGATAAATTGTAGAATAACATAATTTTAAAAAATTGAAATGCTGAATGATTATAAATTCCTTTTTGTAATAACGTTTTTGTATTTGCTTAAAATCTTCTTAAATATTAACTTTAAGCAGATTGCTGTTGAAATATTTTCATCCCCCTTGTAATTATACTAATGTAATAGTTCTGGAAGTTAATGCGCATGGTTTTTTCATAGAATATATAAAATAGATATAATTCTTCAGCCGAAAATTATTATTAAATTCTGAGAGCAGTGGTTAGACAATTTTTCCTTAAATATATTTTTAAAATTAATAATTATACAGTTAGTAATGTTAAAATATTTTCTATTTACTGTATATTGAATTTCCAATAGACGTTAAATGGACACACAGCATCAGATATTGTTTATGTGTGTATATATATTTAATTTATGCCATCTCTACTGCATAATCAAACAGGTATTATTATTAAAGTTAATATGACAGTCCAAAAGACTAAAGTTTATTTTGCAAATTTAAGTGTTCATTCAACACTAAAAAATATAGAGAAGCCCAAATACGTATAACGCTAATATTAAATCACCGGGAAATTCGCAATATTTTAGAAAATATCTGAGCAGAAAAAATAGAAAAGTAATTGATATCTGCAATTCTAGAATGCTTTCTAAATCGATTCTGATATCGAGCATTCCAATTTTATTCATCTGCAATTCATAATTTCGCCCTATCGATTTGTGGATTACCCCATTATTATTCCTGAAGGTATTTACAGGGAAGCTGATACGCGACAGTCTTTCATAGATACCTTTTAAATTTGGTAAAATTATTATTTTTTTTTTTAAATATTTACCAGTTATTTGATTGAAATTAAAATATAAAATTATACAATAAGTTTATCTTAATGGTATTAAATGCGTAATGGTGTTTATAGAAGCTGAATGTTGAAAATATGGAAGAGAGTGAAAAAATATGAATAATTATAAAAAGAATTTCACTATTAAATATCAATTAATTAGTTTTATATTTAATCAGTTCCTTAAAAGTTCTTTTACTCACATTAACAGACCATTAAACTAAGGTTAATTACACTAACATTAACCAAGAAATTAATCCCTCCTTTGGAAAAAAATCCATTTTCAGCTTATGTTCTGTTTAAAAAGATTTTATTTGTAGAGATATCAAGAATATTTATTAATAAAAATGATAATTTAGGAAATAATTTTTATTTTAATTCTATTCGAAAAAGAAAATAGTTTTTATTCCAATTAGGAAAATTCAGTTTTTATCACTGACTCTTGTATTTAAAATCTATCTATAACTATGAATTATATTGATTTTCTTATACATTTATGAAAGGTAGGCCTATTATGAATATATGTAACATTCATAAATGTATTACAAAATTAAATATAAGTATATATAAAATCAACTGTTCATCTATTCGTAATAAACTGTTTTTCATCAGAGTTCTAAAACATTTACAGTTTTTGTTTCTAATCTCATAAAAAACTTGTTTTCTATTTTCCATCTAGCTGTTTCTTAACAAAACCAAATATTACAGAAAATTATAAGTGAAGCTTATTGGGTTAGAATCTAAAGATTGGAACAGTTCTGATTTTTTTAATTCATATAAAATCAGTTAACAAATTTAAATATGATATTGCGCTATTCGGATTTAATATAGTTAATAAATCCCTTGTAAAAATACAGTTTACCTCCCTAATAAGGTTAATCTCTAGAAAAATTGTGTAGAATCTGTGTTATGTGCGACATTAATTTTTACACTGGCTATCAAACATGCATCTTTACAAAGATAATCGAACAGAAACTAGCAACAACCCAAAGATAGAAAGACATGTGCTAAGATTCACCAGGAAAGACTGCAAGATGAATATATAAGTAAGAGAATAAATCGAAGATGAAGAAATATTAATAGCACATAGGAGAATGTAGATTAGGTAGTATACCAATCACATGATACATTGATAATCGATGGACAAAGAGAATTATACAGTGGCAGAGAAGACAAGGGAAAAGACATTCTAGTAGGCAATACAAGTGATGGAGAGATGATATAAGAAAAGTAATTGCGTCCAAGTAGTGGCAGATGGCACGAGAGAGTTACGTCTGGTAACAAAAGAGAAGGCATATACAGTATATATTTTATTTAGAACTCTCCATATACAAAGCTGCATAAGTAGTTACATGAAAACTACAATTTATTTGAATAGTGTGTACTTCATATTTTTCAGAAATATATTGAAATAAATGCTATATTTTACTAATATATGTAAACTCTATTTTAAAATGTGTAAGATATGAAAAATATGTCAGTTAAATCTCACTTACTCCCAATTAAATAATAAATGTATCTAAGATTGTATTTCATAATGTAAGTTAAATCTCACTTACTCCCAATTAAATAATAAATGTATCTATGAGATTGTATTTCATAGATACATTTAATTGTTATTTATATTATTTAATAGTTTTTGAATTTTAAAAAATATGAGAATAAATAGAATTACTAATATAACAAACTCATGAATCTGCATATAAATCTTAGTGTTGGTAATTATTATTATTAACAGACAGCATAAGGAAAAATGGGATATTAACTATAACATACCTACATATATTCTTTGAAGAGATGGGTTTCTTGGTTTTGGAAGTTTACGATGATCAAATATAGTTGGTACAGCATTCCATCGTAGAAATTTCTTACCATCTTTTCGACTGTTTTCAAACTGATCATCAATGAAATGGTTCTGAAAAATAAATTAACAATAAATTTTTGACCTATACTTATAACAATCATAAAGTACTAACTTTCAGGAATACAGCCATGGGAAAAATCTATAAAGACTAAAGCGATAATACTCTAAAGTATTTTGTTGTACTTTATTTATATCACTTCGTCGCCATGTTACAACATTACCTGAACACTAAACTGACAAATGGCTTTACATAAAGTACTGATTGTTATTATTACATAATAACAATCTACAGTACTGTACTTTGTGTTCGTTCAGGCAAATAAAAGGAATATATATATTTGACCAATTTTATAGAGCCGATTAAAGAAATAACTTAAGAACATATATTTACCTTTATTATTGAATGTGTTTAAGTTATTTCTTGATGTTATTTTTCAATTTAGTTTAATTACACATAGAGAAATAAAGTTGTGATTTTGTTTTTGATATTTTCAATAATGATCAGATAAAAATTTAATTTTTTTTCTCGCTCGTTGCGCCGAACGCGGCTGACGCCTAGCCACCTTGAAGGTCAAGAAGCTTAGATAGGACAAGTGAAGCGCTAGAAGTTGGTGCTAACTTCACGTTGGTTGAACGTAATGCTAACTTCTCTAATAAGATATAAAAAAAGGCCGATTTGGCGGCCTCTAGCGGCAGAATGCGCTACTCTATAAATCTAGGGACTCTAAAATCAACAAGTGATTCTTTTAAAATGTGTACGTTGCAACTGAACGGACGAATTGATGGTGAGATATCACAAAAATGGTGCCGCCACGTGTTTTTTAATATCACTCGCTACTTGTGAGATATCACAAAAAAGTTGCCGCCGCGTGTACCGCTGATTGGGTTATTCGAGCAGTAATAATAATAAAAATCAGACAGAGGCATCTGTGTACATTGCCAAACATTATTGAAGCAGCAAAGAGCAGTAATATGAAGATTTAGGGCGAATTCCGGTACTCAGTAGTAGCACTCGAACCTCAGATATGACAAGTCTCGCCATCACAGTTCGGCATGGATCCATACTCAAGAACAAGGGTTTCTGGACTTGTTTCAGCCCTTTATGAGTGCCATGGATGTACACAGATGCCCTATGTCAAATTCTTCCTTTTATTATTGCTCGAATACATATGTACAGTGGTAAAATCAGCAATCAGCGGTACACGCGGCAGTTTTTGATATTTTCAATAATGATCAGATAAAAATTTAATTTTTTTTCTCGCTCGTTGCGCCGAACGCGGCTGACGCCTAGCCACCTTGAAGGTCAAGAAGCTTAGATAGGACAAGTGAAGCGCTAGAAGTTGGTGCTAACTTCACGTTGGTTGAACGTAATGCTAACTTCTCTAATAAGATATAAAAAAAGGCCGATTTGGCGGCCTCTAGCGGCAGAATGCGCTACTCTATAAATCTAGGGACTCTAAAATCAACAAGTGATTCTTTTAAAATGTGTACGTTGCAACTGAACGGACGAATTGATGGTGAGATATCACAAAAATGGTGCCGCCACGTGTTTTTTAATATCACTCGCTACTTGTGAGATATCACAAAAAAGTTGCCGCCGCGTGTACCGCTGATTGGGTTATTCGAGCAGTAATAATAATAAAAATCAGACAGCGCCGATGGGGCTATTCAAGCAATAAGAATAATAAAAATCAGACAGAGTGTATTTGTGTACATTGCCAAACATTATTGAAGCAGCAAAGAGCAGTAATATGAAGATTTAGGGCGAATTCCGGTACTCAGTAGTAGCACTCGAACCTCAGATATGACAAGTCTCGCCATCACAGTTCGGCATGGATCCATACTCAAGAACAAGGGTTTCTGGACTTGTTTCAGCCCTTTATGAGTGCCATGGATGTACACAGATGCCCTATGTCAAATTCTTCCTTTTATTATTGCTCGAATACATATGTACAGTGGTAAAATCAGCAATCAGCGGTACACGCGGCAGCATCTTTTTTGTGATATCTCACAATTCGTAAGTGATATTAAAAAACTTTCAAAACAAACATTGTTTTTCACAGTTCTATGAATTTATGCCAAAATCGGCATTGTTTCCATTGGAGATTTCATAGTTGACCCCTGGTGCCCGTACTTTCGATGGGCCCACATAATTATTATCACAAGGTATCTTTTGGATCAAAATTTTTCCCCTACTTCCTATCTCATCGCGTTTCCGAGAAAAATGGTGGTACGAGTGCTCGAAAACACCCGGTATATGTAACTTTTATGAGAAATTTTTTAAATTTTTCTCTGGGATTCAGTCCGCCAGTTTTATCCATGCAATGCGCCACTTTTGGCGCATATCGCCATAGGTTGGCCACCCCTGGTCTATATTTTTGGTTTACTATCGCTTAATCTTAGAGGTTATAATATACGCACACATATGTATATGTAATATGTTAGTAACAATTTACTTTATGAATTTAAAATAAAATAATGGACTTTGATTTATAAAATACAGTGGGTGATCGGTTAACGAACAATTCGGATAAGGAACATTTTCTTGGAACGGATTATGTTCGTTAACCGATCACCCACTGTACATATGTCACTCACCTTTGACAGTAACCATAAAATTGTTGATTTTCTTTAAAATAAATCTCATTTGAAAGTTATGATGGTGAACGGTAAATGGGATATTTCTGAAAAAATAGATAAAATGATCTATTTCGGAAATATCCGTTCTAGAATAAGATAAATGTAATCCAAATCGAGATTATCTTCAGCTTCGAATTCGAAAGCTACTGCCCGCCATAGTATTTTGCTGGATAATCTATAGAATAGATTTTATCCCGCACAAAATCGGCTCGGCAGTTTATCCTAGAGATTTGACTCGGTGCAACGCAGCCAGCTAAATCTGCAGATTAAAACCCGCAGAATAAGACAAAATTCGTGTGAAGACATTGTCGAATAGAGAACAGCCACGCTCGGGTATGTTTAATCAATCACAGCCAGCTGTTTACGTTTTCCGTATATTATTTTTCTTGTAGTGTACTGCGATTTATTTTAAAGTTCGCGGTTAAAAATGCATTTTATGATGAAAATGAATATTTAAGCATTTATTTTTTATGTATTGGTTCATCTAGACTAGTGCTTCTCAAAGAGTGGGTCGCGACCCCATATGGGATGGCGTAACAAAACTTGGGAGAAACTTCGCAGAAATTTTAGCAAATGTTTTAATTCATATTCCTGGTTTATATACCTGTGATCGCGAAAATATTTTCTAGGGTAAAAGGGGTCGCCAAGTGGAAAAGTTTGAGAAGCGCTGGGGGTCTATGCTGGTCTGACAATCTTTCAGACAGTAGAGAGATTATGTTTTAAGGCAGGGGTGGGCAGTCTACTTTTGTAGGAGGCCGTATAGAAAAATTTATGGTGGGCCACGGGCCAAAACAAAAACAACTGATAATAATAGTATTTATTTAAAAAAAAAGTAAAAAATTTAAAAAGTATTAGATATAATAATGTGGCCCGCGGACCGGAGGTTGCGCACCTCTATTTTAAGCGATGCTCCAGTCATCATTTTCCCATTATGCTTAGAATACGTCTATACATAACGTCAATCTCATTCCAACCAATGAAACTATTCGTTACATCGCATTTCACCGGCACTGCGCAAACTCAGTATTAGAAGAAAATGGTGGGAAACAGGCGTGATTATTTATATAATTACACCACGCAACACATATAAGCTTTGATAAGTGAATGGGAGAAATAAGTTGTTGTATTTTGGAGAACAGGATAGGGAATGTATCGGAGCAGTCATTGAGAGAAATATGGAATGACCGATTGTTAGTAAATGCGCAACAAAGATTTTACTTCGAAAGATGTCATTCACTCAGTCGTTTAGATTGTGTGTTACTTTTTATAACTTTGATTGATTCTATTAGTTGTTTTTTATAATTACGAATATTATCAAAAACACGAACATTTCAGCGTATAAAAGTTTTCGTATTCATTGTGAACACAACGTTAATTTACATCGATAAATGGCAGCGGTCGAAGTAAAATTTTACTTAAACTTAAAATATTTTAAATCACCCATAACACCATTGTTAACAAATTTTAAATACAGATATTAAATTGGAAAAATAAGATGACAAATAAACATTATACATTTAATGCATAGAATTCTGTTTGAATTTTCAAAGGTGTTAAATAGGCAAAAATGTCCATAATAAAAAGTAATTATCATCATAAATAAAGAACGACTACGCTATAAAATTAGTATAAATTTTTCCCTGGTGTCTAACTTTTTATCGATTCGAACATATTTTTCCATAACACTTTTTTTGTTCCGTCAAATATTTTGGAATTTATAATTTGGCCCACCTAGGAAAAACTTGGGGAACCCCTGAATTAATGTTGGCCAATGTGGTGGCGTGTCGGAAAGTTTTCGCTCGGAAATATAAAAAACGAACCATTTCTATTACTACCACCAAAAGCCGCGCCACCAGACATTTTCCAATTAAGAAATGATTTAGATAACAATATAGAGATAACTGTAAATTATTATCCGCCGCCACACGTAGCCAAATTCAGTTTAGCTTCGAGTATTATAAATTTTATTATTATTTAAGAATTTAATCAAAAAATAAACTAAATTATATTTTAATATACATATATAATTTATTCCTTGGCCCCCATTGTTGTTTTTACACTCAAAATAATTTCAAATTGTTTATCTGATTTGTAATTAAACTTTAATATAAAATCAATGAAATCTTTAACAATAGTGGAATTTTTAAGAAAGCATTTTTCATCTTTCATTCTTGATAATGATGAATTTTCTCTTAAAAATCATTAACTACTTTATTACAAGTGAAACAAAGCTTTTAACAACAGCCCAGCAATTTTTTATTTCGTCATTTTATCTGCTTCTAGGTCAAGATATATAACATAAGACTATAAGAGTACATAATGTGAAACAACACAAATGAAAATGGACCTATCTAAACTAAATTTATCAATGACAATGAAATATGTTGAACATGTGGATGGATTTACAATTTTTTTTTAAAATACAAGAGTGAGGTGTGCGCAGACTGATTTATATTGACTGTACAGACAAATTATTAAAAAAATTCAAAACAATAAATGCAATTAATATATTGATAAACATTTGATTAATGAAACAATTAAAAACTTAAAGTAGCTCTAGTAATTGATAACTTGAAAAAATGCATATTATTAAATCAATATGACTAAATACATGATGAGTCTACTTACATTTCTTAATGATAACAATAAAAATTTCAGATTATTGAATTTGTGCAATTATGTTAAGACAAAGTAAACCACATGTAACTTTCACAATAAATTTTGAATTATTATTGATATGACACAAAAATTAAAAAGGGAAAAATATCTGGATGCCAGATGAGGATGAATGATAAAAATTGAAATGAAATGATCTGTTGATAATGCATACACAATATTCCTGACTGATTTTGCTCCTTCAGTAATCAATTCAAACACTTACTGGAATTTTTATTAACAGCATAACAGGATTCGTTGCCATGTCGTCTAATCTGTTGCATTATATAAAATCACTAGAATGTACATTTATTTATTTTTAAAGCTATGTTCATTCCATAGATGCTACTTCTTCGCGTAATGATTCAAACCTTTGATTGTCCGATCTTGGTTCTCTGTATCTAGATACTTCCATTGAATGATGTGTGCAGTTCACTATATCTGTAGGAGGATTACAAGAAGAATTTTTGTCAACAGCAGCCAGAGAATCTATATGATGAATATTTTGCAAATCATGTGATTTATCACTGTCTATTATGTTTGATGCACCATTCACAAATTCCCTACTAGAATCTTGTACAGTTTCTCTAGTTTCGGGATAGTTTCTTCCATCTATAGATCTCATGTGTGTGTCTCTATCCATGAGAGAGTAACCTAAATTACCAATATATGGAACTGCCTCTGTAGGATGTAATGATTCTCCTTGTGAATTAATATCTGTAAACGTATCAAGTTTTGAATGATTAACAGTTGGGCTTGAGGTAGATGAACGCACACATTGTTGCTTCTTACTATCACCAAACATTAAGGAATGCATGCTTGGACTGGATGAGCGATCTCTGTGTGTGGATGGATTTTCTTGTTCATCCAGGAATCGATCCATATAATCTCTAAAATATTAAAAACAAATTTATAATTATATAAATTTTTGATAAAAGATATGCTGAAGTTATAAATGACTAAACTTTATCAAAAATTTTGTAGTAATAATCAAAATTTTCACTGTATGTGACTAAGAGAGTGATAAATTTGAAAAAAAGATGAATTACAAAAATTTAGAAGTGATTAAAAATAAGGATAAATCATATTAAGCAACAATGGTAATTGAATCCTTTATCACTTGAATAATTATAACATAATTAATGCTCATTAATTCCTGAGAAATGTTTATTCCAAAAATACTGATAACATGTTTTTCCAGGAAAAAATAAGAAAATCTGGAAGTTAACAAAATAAAAGGTGATAGATTATTAAGACCCCACAGTATCAGAACATATTATATCAATAGACAACTTTAACAGAATATATGAATGTTAGCCAAGTGAATAATAATATAGTGGATCTAAAAATTTCCATTATATTAGATTGATGCATAATTACATAGCATTCTGATGTGGCCTGCAACACTGCAATGCTGTTCAATTTGTTACGTTTTTAATTGTCACTGTTTACTTTGGATTGTTGTCTTATGGAATACAAGCTGTCAGCGAGATTGTTACAAACGATTGTTATTTTTGGAACACGAGCTGTCAGCGAGATTGTTACAAACGATTGTTATTTCTTAACTGTTGAAGGTGGAGTGCCAGTGTTGTCTTGTGGAATACGAGCTGTCACCGAGATTGTTACAAACGATTGTTGTGGAACACGAGCTGTCAGCGAGATTGTTACAAACGATTGTTATTTCTTAACTGTTGAAGGTGGAGTGCCAGGTCGAGAAAAACAAACATTTCCGACATATTCTGCTGTACGAGTTTAACAGAGGTTTAAGTACAGTAAATGCGGCTAGGAACATCTATGAAGTGCCATTCGAAACTGCTCTTCAAACTTGGATTAATGACTTCCTAAACTCAAAACCAACAGATTTCTACAGACGGAATCCCAGATAACTACCCCAATGTTAGCAGGGAAGTTATTGACAATGACGGAGATTACATTGTTGAATAGTTGCTTGCTTGATTTGGTCAAATTTTTAACTGAATTTCATAAATAAAACACCAACTTAACAAACCTATATTTAAAACGCTACGGAATTATGCATCAACCTAATAATAAATGACATTTAACCAAGTTCAATCTAAAAACACCTGCATCAAACCATGAGAAAATTTTAATCAAATATTGTGATGTTCACATAAAATCTTTCTATAGAAATGAGAATTATATCATTTTAATTCAGATTGAGCATCTTTCATCCAAAATGCATTGGTACAGTGTGTTTTGGATTTTTCTGGATTTTGGAATACATGATATGGTAAGTTTAAGAGAAGTAAGAAAAAATTTGACATTCAAAAAAATTCTCTTTTTTTTATTTGACATGTAAAAACAATAAATGTATTTATTTACTATCTTTGAAAGAATCTTATCACTGTTATTCATAAGATTAACACTATCAGATCTTTTTGACATTTTTTATTAATATAAAAGCAATACAAGAGAAAGTAAATAATCACAGACACTTTACAATGATCATGTTTGACAGTTTATTATATCATGAGAATGCATCACAACTGTGCATTCACTATTGTGTCACTTTCACAACACAAATAATAGTCATAATGCTATCCCAGAGGGCTCTCTACAGTGAAAGTAAAATTATGGATTTTTAATTATTTCAGAATTTTGGATTGAGGATACTCAACCTGATTATTATTTAAAAAATAATAAGTAAATTTTATATTCTAATATTTTATATATGAAATATTCATATGATACTATTCATAACAATAATAATTTAATAACATAATTTCAATAGTATCATTTCACATATGATTCTATTGTTTTATAATAGCATAAAAGTACAGAAAACTTTTAACTTGTGTAAATGGATTATTTTACATAACTTTATGTAAGTCAAAATATATGTATGTCATAGCAAATTCTAAACAGTAGTAGTTTGTCATAATGAAATGACAATAAAAATAATTATATTAAAGAATAAGTACATAAGTTGCCCAGATTGTCATACGGTAAAGCAATCACTTACTATCTTGAAGGATCTCAATTCAGTTCAGAGTCCTACATTTCCAGTTTTTCAGGAGGAATCTGGATTAGGGCTCAGCTTGTTAACTAAAATTAACTGATTAAACACACAAAACATAGGTATATACAATAAATGATGAAATTAGGGGAAAATGCTTGTAAATCTGCATTATAGTTTTATCTGCTTTGATTAGTAAGTCGAGAAATCGTATATAAATATTGATTTATTTGTCAGGGATTGTCAATATATTTGTATATGTTAATAAATAACAAGTAAGCTTAAATCCATTTACTTTCAAATAAATTATTTATTTTGATGGAAAAAATGATTTCAATATATCTTTAAATTGACAAAACGAAACATTTCAAATTTCTAATTCAATATTACAGGAAACTACTTGCTTTAAAACAATTATAAGACAAACAACTCTACTAGCAAGTATAAATAACTTTACACATGCTAGTAGAGCTGTTTGTCTTATAATTTCTAATTCAACATTTACTATTTAAAAACTAGGAGCAAAAATCTAACAAATCAATATATATAAATATCTGTTAAAGTAATATATACAGTCGATTCCACTTAATTGGGCCACCAGTTAATTGGAACATCCACTTAATTGGGCCAAATCTCAAAGAACGAAAACCAAACTAATAAACTAGTACATAATTTAAATGCTTAATTGGGACAACTTTTCAGTTAATTGGGACAGTAGCAGAAAAAGAATTTAGCAATTTTTGATATATTTTAGGAATTTTTCGAAAGCATGATAACACTATATACACTATTATTTGACAACACTAGCGTGATGAGAATCAGTTATCTATTGTATGTCTGGCAAAGTATGTCTGCTTAAGAGTCTACTGTTACTATATACTGTATCTAGCAATATTCATTTACAGTGTTGATTTTATCTAAAATTTTTTAAATCTTTGCCAAGATGCCAAGAAATGATTTTATACTTTCATATAAAATTGCTAGGGTACAACTAGCTCTTGCTATGAATACTTAAAACAACATAAAAAGCTCTTTATGCAAGGCAAAAAACTTTTTTAATCAACTATAACGTTTTCGAACTAGATCATAGCCCATCTTCAGTACAAACGTTATTTAAACTGACAGATTCTACAATTTTTTTTTTCTTTATGCAAGGCAAAAAACTTTGCCTTGCATAAAGAGTTTTTTATGTTGTTTTATAAAATTGCTTTGCTGGATAAAATTAAAAGCCAGCCATTTAATACAAATCATTGTAGACTCGCTGATATAACTGGTGTACCAAAATCTACCATAAACGTGTCTCCTACAACAAGAAAATCAACTGTGTGAGGAGTGGGCATTACAGAAAGTACTTCCAGGAACATCCAAAAGAAAGCATGATAGAAAGGATTTGAAAGTCAAAGAAGCATTAGCTCAATGGTTGTCTATAGTTAGTGATTGAGGCCTGAATATCAGTGGCCCAGTGTTGAAGGCAAAGTCAGAGAAGATCGCTAAAAAGCTAATAATTAGGTACCCATTTTAATAAAGCAATTATTAAAACAGCTACCTAATAATTAGCTATTTTTTTTACCTACCTATTTATTTAGCTATGTATTACATATTTTATTTTAGAATTTATTATTAGTTCGTTTAATTGAGGCAGCTGCTTAATTGAGGCAGCTGCTTAATTGGGCCAAAATGGACTAGTCCCAACATGTCTCAATTAAGCAGAATTGACTGTATATAAAACTTTGTAGCATTTATATAATAAATTTTATGTGTTATAAAATTAAAAGTAGCTATTAATAATTATTCTATTAATTTATAAAATTTTATAAATTTTATAAATTACTAGAATAATTAATTTCAATGAATCAGCAACAATACTAAACAAAAAAAAAAAAAACCCATTTGCTACAAAAGACAAAAAAAATAAATTTGGTTAAAATGAAAATCAAAATAAATCTAGAATCTTGAAAATTCATTAAAATTTAAACTGATTTTTTTTATTTATAATTAATGCTGAAATATTCATTGACTTTAAAAATAATATTGTTTTATAGGATTGCCAAATATATTATGCAAAATATTTAATCACAAAATTAATTGAAACAAACAATATGATGGTGAAATAAATTATACTGTTCTCTAAAAATTGAAAACAAAATCTATCATATAAAATGAAAATGAAATTTATGATCATTGAAGAATGAACAACATGATAGATTTCATTTTCATATTATATAGGAGACAGGTATAATGGTACAAATTGGAAATATTTTTACAATCAGATGTTATATCAGAATAATAGATTAATGAAGTCACTTTTTAAAGCTTCTAAAAACATCCATATTTTGAATAGATCAAATCTAAATTTTCTTTAAACTTTTCAATTGATTTTATACCAATGTATAAAAGAAATAATGTAAAACTAAGTTGATAAGACACAATATATCAAAACTTTAATTTTTGCCTTTCTAAATAAATTTTACAGTACTTTTTAAAGACTGATTGTTTATTACTTGTTTTATTACAGTTAATTCCAGTTTTGAGTTTTATATTATTAATTTCTAAATCTAAAAATCAATAAAAATAAAAATTATAACTTTTATTTAATTCTAGGTCCATATATTCATATCCAAAATTTATTGAGTACTTACTTAGCTTACAACAATTCAATTTTGCGTAAACTATTATTATTTTTCACTAAATTTTTTACCATTATATTTCAAATGCTATTTTTTATGTTGTAGTACATAAAAATAATGCACAAAGTTCAAAATTAATTTTCTTAGCTTAAACCAATTATTTCTCAATAACTGAAGCTAAAACTTAAGTATGTTTTTTGTGTTTACAAACTTCATACAAAGACTGAAAAATCTATTATAGAGATTGTACAAATTGCATCAATTGGCAAATATTCTTAGTCCAGTATTTTCATATCGTGGACCATTGTTGGATACTATTGAAAAAATCGTCTATTATATATATATTCAATATAACAATATTAATAATGAAAATATTAAACAGCACTAACTAGCATAAATCATTGTTTAAAGAGAGGAAATCACAGTGAATTTTAGCTTTTATATGAAAAACAAGTAAAATAAATTCTTTTATGTTATAATTGTTTTTAATATTCATTCACTTCATTATTTCTTAAATGAATTGTGTTTAATTTTCTAAAATAGATAATATTGCATTAGATGAAAGAATGAATGGAAAAGTTACAAATTTTTGATATTATTATAGCTCTCTCAAAAAAAAAAAAAAAAAAAAAAAAAAAAAAAAAAAAAAAAAAAAAAAAAAAAAAAAAAAAAAAATTCAAAAAAAAAAAAAAAAAAAAAAAAAAAAATGCTGGATGAAGTAATATGATCCATAAATTATCTATCCATAAACTATCCTCATTACACAATATAAAAAAGCTATATATACTGAACTTTTTTCTTTTTGTAAAAAAGCACTGGTGTCTTATAGAACAGTTCATTGTATTTTTTACATAAGATAAAAAAAATCAAAAACTTCATGGGTGAAATAAAAATAACTAACACTTATAATTATAAAAAATACTCTTATAACAGATATTTTATTTTATCTATAATAATACACTGTTTATGTGGATGTCTGCAGCAGTCATTTGTTCAAAAAAATAAAGTAATCTAAAAATTCCTTCAGCCAACCTGAAAATATATTTATTACACAGTGAAACCCTCGTTTCCACTGATTCCTTTTCTGCAATTTCACTTAAACTAGTTTGAAAAAAAATTAAATACAAAATTCCAGAAATACAATAAATATTCATAATTTAAGTTCATTTCACAAAAAATTTATTAACACTGCTTAAACTCAGGTAATTAATAAAGGAAACTACAAGCACTACGAGCAGTTGAAAAGTTAAAAATCAATGAAAACTTTTTTTAAAAACTTTAATAGTACAAACGCTTTCAGCTTATCATCATCATCAGGTACTACATTATAAACTTAAAATTCAAATGCGAAATTCGAATAAATGGAAAGAAATTATAACAATGTTGCTGTAGCAACCACAATATTTTAACCAATAAATTTTAGGCCACAATAGTGATTAAAATAGATTTACATAAAAGGGAAGAATTAATTAGAAAATTACAAAAACAATTAAAAGACCTTCTAGGAGGGGTTACATTAGTCAAAAATTTTTAAAAACATTAAAAACAATTAAGATGGTTACAGTACTAATACATAAAATATAAATCATACAATTTTTTATATTATTATTACAAATTTTTCTTCTTAAGCACATATCTCCACAGTTGGGGTGGGTCCCATGCGAGTTTATCATTGACCAGATTCTCCTGTTTACTTCGTTTTAATATCTCCAACGATTCCGCAATAATAGATGGTGTACCAGGATTTAGTGGTTTAATGACGGCAGCTTTATCCCAAATTACCGTTAAATCTTTATTATAAACTTCCATTGCCAGGGATGTGGATAAATTAGCAAGACTTATGTCTTGTTTATGTTCTGCTAATCTTTTTGAGAGATTCCTATTAGTCACACCAATATATGCTAGGGAGTCATGTGTGCCATTATTTACAATGGGAATCTTATAAACACCTCTTTTTGCTTGCGGTTGAATGGGATCTTTATCGTTCCTCAAGAGGTCGAATAATTTCAGAGCCCTCCTTGTAGCTAAGGTCATGTTTGATTCTTTTGCCACTCTCTTAACTACTTGGATGTTTTTAATGTTGTACGGTACAGGTATATAATTATTAGGGATTTGTTAAGTCAAATGGTTGGAATGGTTCCGATGCAAGTTATTTAAATTAGCTTTAACGCTATTTAAGAGTTGGTTAAGGAACGTCTTTGAGTATCCATGTTGTAAACCGACATCTTGTATATACTTCAGCTCTCGCAATAAGTCAACTTCTTCAGAGCAATATGTAAGGGCTCTTCTGTAATAACTTCGGAATGCCGATCTTTTATAATTTAAAGGGTCGTTAGAACAATTAGGTATGATGAGAGCTTGATAAGTAGGTTTTCTATAAACAGTGGTTTTTAGTGCTAAGTCTTTTATCTCTATGTTTAAATCTAAAAAATGCATCGTATTGTTGCTCTGTATTAAGCTTAAGGCCATATTGGTCCAATGTTAAGGTTTTAGAAAAATCATCTATTTTCTCTGGATTGTTCCAAACTATTAGGATGTCATCCACGTACCTAACGTAAAGGTTTATAGAAGGTTGGAATCTAGGAAGGTACTGTTGTTCAACTTCCCTCAGGAGTATTTCTGCTAAGGGTCCAGCCATCAGGCTGCCATTGGGCACGCCTCTTTCTTGCCTATAAATTTTATTTGCAAAAGAATAGTACGAACTATAAAAAATAAGATGTGCTACCTCTCTTAGTAGTTGGCCAGGATCATTCGGTATAGGATTGTGTTCCAGAAAAAACCTATAGAAATATAGGCAAATTGGTTCCAATTTCAGTGAGGGGTATAAAGCCTAAAAATTATACATAGTGTAGATGTCATTGGGTGTTCTCTGGGAGTCCTTTAGCTTGGAGATGCCAGATGTAGTAGAGTAGAATTATTTGTCTCACCTAGTATTTGATTACACCAGCTTGCTAATTTCTTTTCAGATTGGAAAGTTGGAGCCAATCTTCTTTCAACTATGGGTCTTGCCTCTATTGGGTTCTTGTGTGACTTGATGTACGCGAAGAACCTAGGGGATGCTGGTGCTTCCTGTTTAGGGTGTCTCTAAACCTCTGGGAAGTTCTTATCCTTAAGGATTTTTTTTAACTTAGCATTTAAAATTTTCAGTGGGGTCTTTATGTAATTCCACAGCTTGGGAGTCTTTAATGTAATCTAGGAGGAACGAATTATACTTATCTCTCTCCATTATAACCATTTTTTTAGTTTTATCTTCTCTAGTAACTTTATAATTGTTAGAGTTGAGCCAATTTATTGTCTTTTTTAAATTATGGTTATCATATTTGGCTTCCTGTGCTTTTTGCATATTAGAGGTAGCATTTTTTATTGATTTTTAACTTCTCAACTGTTTGTAGTGCTTGTAGTTTCCTTTCTTAAAGTTCATTTCATATATCATTATGTAGGCATTGTGCCATCATCACATCAAGAACATAGAAAAAGAAGGATAAATACAGTGCAATAAATATTTTACAGAGAAAGAAACCACATTCACATAGCTTTTATTATAATTGTTCTATTTTATTATTAGTCATTACAGTTAATGTCTTATTGTGCCTAATTTATAAATTACACTTTATTAAGGTATGTATAGCATACAGGAGGTCTCCAACTTACGACAGTGATTATTACAAAAATCACATTCATAAGTTGGTTTGGTTTTAAAATAAAAATCTATACTTAAGATGATTGCCATCAATGATTTTGAAATAATGCAGCCAATTTGCTGGCAACAATTTTGATCACCAAATTGATGAAAGTATTTTGTATTTCCACTATGTAATATTTGTATTTAATTTCAGGCCTCATACCTCCAGATGTTTTAGGTATCCAGGCTCGATCCATTCAATACCATCCTAAATGCATGGAAACACAGAATTCGGATTCCTTGTTTCTGAAAAATTTTTGATGGATCCAGCCCGAATATTGATTCACCTACTGTAATGTCTAATTGAATCTGGAATGGATCTATGTAGTAATCCATTCCACTTTCCAATAATGATTGGAAACTGCATTAAAAAGTAATTGATTATATTTGTTAGAAAATTGATTAGACTAATTTGAATTAAGCTGCCAAAGGATACCTTTGGTAAAAATCCACTTTTAGAGCTCTCACACCATTGTTCAACATCTATCAAAAGGTTGAAAGATAAGGTTCAACAAGCCTGGTTGGGTCTGGATTCTTCTTGAAAAATGATATGCAAAACCCCAAACTGAACCCAGATCCTTCAAGATGGTAAATGACTGGTTTACTATACATCCACAATGTTAGAAACTTGGACACAATAAAATAACTTAAGCATTTCATCTTTATTTTTACATTGCGTTTTCTTTAATTTTACATATACAGTTGGACCTCCATATATCAAACTTCTATATATCGAAATTCTCTGTATATCAAAGTTTTTTGTTAGTCCCGTGAAATTTCCATTGAAATTTGTTTCTATATATCAAAAAAATTTCTCTATATCGAAATTTTTAATTTCAGAGGTGAGGGAAAAGGATAAGGTAAGGTGTCTAGATGGGGTCTGGTTAGAAAAAGCCATCAAATAAACAAAATGGATGTGTCAATTTTTTACTGTAGAGGAGGTTAGTGTAAAGTTCTAGGTTTTATTTTCGGTTTCGGTTTTGTATGTTACTTGTGTTAATTGGCTTAAAACCAAAACCAAACTGAACTAGAGATTTTAGGTAGTCTTTGTCCAAAACCAAAACTGAACCGAGAGATTTTAGTTATTCTTTGTTCAGCTTTACTAAAATCGTTTACCATGTCAAAGAGAAAGTCATTGAGTGTTGCGGAAAAAGTGGAATTGCTAAAAGATGTGGACGGTGGTATATATATTTATAATTATATTCTTTAAATATGCATAAAAATATTCATCATTACATATAATAAAAATTATAATTAACAAATTAGTGAATATAATTAATAAAAGCTTTTTATGAATATATACGTTTTTTAAAGAATGAATTTCAAATAAAATATTAATTATTTTCACCTGATATACTGATATAATTCATCCAAACAAAAATGTAGTTCTTACTATAATATTAGATTCAATAATTTCAGGGTCATCACAAATAGATTCTACAAAAAATAGCTTCAATCCAAAACAGTTACAAACAATGTTATGAATAAGTATCCGTCTTTCATATGTAGTATTTGTAGCATCATAAACCTAAAATTGATGAATATTTTAATAATTTTCATTTATATACAATAATATCATTACATAGAATTATACAATAAATATTATGGAATAATTATTTTGTTAACTTACAGCAACTTCTCCTCCTTCATCTAACCATTTGCACATATCATTTAAAGCATCTACTGCACATTTACTATAAACAGAGATATTTATAAAATTGTAAAAGATAATTAAAAATTTTTTCATAAAAAATTCAGAAAAATGATAAAATAAAAATTCCATCTATACTATTATTACTTATTGTTATAATTCAAAATAATCTAAGTATATTTAATTATATGAAAATGAGACTTTAATCAGCAATATTTTAAATTTTTTCAAAAAAGCCATTTTTAGTATTATTACATTTAATGTAATAGCACTAAGGATATGAACTGCTTTTGATAAAGCAAAAAACATCAATTAAAATTTATAATTTTTATCAATTATATTTGAGATTAATTTAATTAGAAAAAGATTTAAGAAAGGTAATGTTTAATATTATTATTTGAAAAAAATCAATATACAGGTAGTCCTCGACTTATGATCATTCATATTTACAATCACGACGCAATGAGTAAATTCTATGATTGGTCAATACAATTTTATGGGTTAGAGTCCCTGAACAAATGATCTAATATATGGAAAGTGTCCTTTTTGTGTTTGGTTCTTGTAATTTTGTGTTATTTATATTAATTAGGATAATGTATAATGTTTTAATAAACATTAATAGTGAGAAATCTAAGTTTTGAGCATTTATAATTTACAACTGTTATGACTTATGACAGTGGGATACAGAACAGAGCTCCATCATAAGTAGAGGACTATCTGTAATTTGAGAAACAAAAATAAAGCATGCATGTGCTCATGTCTTAATTTTAAATTCTCTAATTAAAAAAATTTTGAATTAGAAAATTGAAGAGGGATACAGATTATAGCCGAAAATGATTTTCTATACAAGAATATCTCACTAATATAGCATCTTTCAGACCACTGCTTAGAGTGAAGCACAGCTTTTTTTCATTTGCCAGTGCATGTTAAAGCCTAAAACCATATTAATACTATCAATTATTAAATAATTATCAACTATGCAAAAGTAAAAATATATTTTTATTTATTAAAAATGTTATAGTACTGTATTACTAATTTTAAAATATTTTTGTCTTTTGCCTATAGGTAGAGAGCCACTTTAGATGCTGAGTGACTAATTGACTGAGTCAATTAGTCACTCAGCATCTAAAGGTTGACAATATCATCTAATGGTGATTAAACATCATTGCTACTTTGGCAAAGAACTTTATAGGTTAGAAATCTGAGTTTTTTTTTAATTTTGTTCACATAAAACACCATCATAATATGTATTAAAGTGTTTAATGTAAACACAGCAAAATCCAGAATAATAAATTATTTAAATTGTAATGAAAGTGATTTTTGCATAATTTATTGATCTTAGTATAGGTATAAAAAAATAACACAAAGTATTATTTTGTGATTAGTTGCAGATAACTGTCCTTTTGAGGATATAAATTTATGAAGAGTTAACACTAATTAGTTGCAGCTTTTCAAAATGCTTAATATGGCAGTTAGAAAGATAAGGCAAGTGTCAAAAATAAAAACATGAATATAATTAAAAAGGATTGTAAAGCGAGGTATATCTACATTCATTTTTTAATTAAAAGTACTTTAGCATAATTATTGCTGGTATATATAATAAACTATTTGAATTTTAGATTATCATTCTCTGTAAATAAATTTATGGTGTTAAAACGGAAATATTTTAAATTTAAATAGTGATTTTAAATCATATAAATAAATTGATTTATAATAATAATAATAATAATAATTAATTATATTAATTAGGATACACACTACACAAAAGCCTCAGAACATTAGATTTACATCCCAAGACATATATAACACTACAAAAGGCATCACTACTCAATACATGCAACATAGTAAGAATGTTTCTCAGCAACACAGACAGTTAGTTAATATACAACTAAAACATCTCAAGTAACTATGTCTTGACTCTTGTCCGACATAGCACTTTTGCTCCGGAGTTATTTCGTGCTCACATTGACATACCCCAATATAATAATAATATTATTATTACTAGTAAA
>AYEL01073220.1:0-44258 GCA_000484575.1 Olivierus martensii | reverse complement strand
ATACACAGAACTCTCTCAAGAAATTAAGCGTCTCTGGGGAATGCAAAAGGTAGTTATAGTACCCATCATTCTCTCCTCCACAGGAGTAATCCCTCATACATTACACAAAAGCCTCAAAACACTAGATCTACATCCAAAGACATACATAACACTACAAAAAAGCATCTCTACTCAATACATGCAACATAGTAAGAAAGTTTCTCAACACCGACACAGACAGTTAACTCACAATTAAACATCACAAGTAGCTATGTCTTGACTCGTGTCCAACATAGCACTTTGACCCAGAAATATTCCGTGCCCACAGTGATGATGATAATAATAATAATAAAATATTTAAATTAAGATAACACTAACTTGCGAATTGCCATAGCTTCTTTATTATCTGGACGAAAAAAATCATGATTTCTGTAAGCTTCAGTTGCTTGTCTTCGATATTCTCCAACATTAAAAACTGAAAATTTTTATATTAATAATTTATATAATGCTAAATAAATTAGTAAATACAAAAATATTTTATATTTTATTATATATCTCATCCTATTGATAAAGTTTTATATAAAGAATATCCAAAAAGTTTTGAAACATTGTTTGAAAATAAAAATTTCTCTATGTTGCATAGATTTTTAGATAATATGTTCAATATGATTTTCTTCAATCTCCAGATATCTTCACAGATAAAATATCATGATTTTCTGCATTTAATGGAATATATCAGGATTAATATTGCAAAATAAATAATTGTGATTTGTTCTTAGAGATATTTCAAGTTTCAAATTTTGACAGAATAAACTTTTTCCTTAAGATAGCCTAAGAAAGAAAAGTCAAGATGATTTAGTTCAGTAGATCTGAAGGTTTATTCAGTTCTACTCTTAAATAAAAAATTTTTCCAGATTTTTGGGATCATATATATCTCATATATTTTATTTTTTTTATACTTTGGGAAAGATGTTGTCTTTGGAAAAAGTGGAGGAATTCTAACTGTTTTCAAGACATTTATTTTTGCTTATGTTATACTTGTCCGGGTGAGACCTCACACACACTCTTGCTTGCTTGGTACAGAGAAAGAGATTTCTTTTGTGTCTTCTGTAGAATATTGTAGTTTTGATAAAATAAATCCAAAATAACCAATTTCTGTGTCATTTTTATTAAATCTACAATCATTGGGACAATCAACAGAATATGACATACATTCATATATATATATATGAATGTATCTATATATGTATGTGTGTAAGTATGTACAGATAGTGTCCAACTTACAACAATGATATAATCATTAAATTTTGTGACTGATCAATGTAATTCATATGCATATGATTCCATTCACAATGAAATAATAGTTTTCCTTTTTATGTCAGTTTCCTGCAATTTTGTGCTCATTACATTCATTACAATAATATACAATATTCTAATAAAAACCAGTATTGAGAAATCCAAAAATTTAGATTATTGCCAACTTCCAACTGCTCTGATTTACGATCTCGGTATTCAAACTGAATTCCATTGTAAGTTGAGGACTACCTGTGTATGTATATATAAAATCAAATTTAATTTTATTTTTATCTATAATTCCTATTCTTGTGTTTTATTCTTATTTTTATTATAATTGCATAAAATTATTTTTCTTCTATTAAATTTAAATAAGAGAAATCAAAAATTTTATATTCTATAATATAAGTAATCTGATATATGATATATTAGATTATTACCTTTTGTTTTTATTCCAATCCAATTTAAGTATCGAGTTAATTTTTTGGCAATATAAGTTTTACCTCTTGCAGGTAAACCTACCATAGCAATAACATGTGGACAATTCACAAAGTTCGTTCTATCACCTAAATATTAATGCAGAAATTCAAAATTTAATATTTATTAAAAGAAAATTTTATTTTTTATGCAATATTATTGAACAAAGTTTCTAGGACAATCACAGCAAAAAAATTACTTTAGAATCAGTTTACAAAAAGAAGATTAGTTTAGAGAAATATTAACTATAACAAATATTTAAATTTTCATATACAGTAGAACTTTGATATCTCGAATCTCACGGGAACAAAAAAATTTGACATAAAGAGTTTTTGAGATATCGAGGTTCAATTTTAAATAAAGATTTTTATAATCAATAATACTATAGTTTTTAATACTGTATAAGACACTCTTTTTTTCTATGAAAATTAGCATTTAAATACTTCTGCACCTTATAAACCAAAGTTGAAAATATCCACTGAATAAACACGATCATATTGACAAAAACCTATCAACAATTAGAACTGAAACACAGAAAACGAAACTACCGTACATGTTCAGTATTCCATGCATGCACAAAAAAGTTCCTGTTCCAGTTATCGGTAGCAATTTACGTTCTTTTTTTTAAATTTAAATTCTTTGTTTAGACTCCAAAAGTGAAGAAAATTCATATTTTTAATTTCTCTAGCACAAAAATTATAAATTAATTCGAGATAAAGTATTTTCTTCAAAACCCTTGTTGAAATAACTATTGAAATTAATTTGGTTTAATGCTGAAAGTGCAGGGAAAAAATTTTTTCGACATATTGAGGGTTTCGAGATAACAAGGTTACACTGTATTTGTTTTTATATTAAAATTCATTCAGGAAAGTTTTCAAATTATATTTATTATTTGAAAGTATTCTCAACAATATGCCATTTTTTTATACAGTCAAACTCTGATAAGACGCCCCCTGTTAAGCTGCCACCCTTGCTGACTGCCAAGAAATTTGGTGGAATGAATCTTCTCTATGTTAATGGAATAGACAAACCCGATAAGACGCCATCCGCCAATAGAAATGTCTAAACAAATATTCCTTCTGGTATTGTATTTGTCCTCGTTAATTGCCAAAATCCTCGTTAAATTTTGCTGCTGCAATGCTGCGGTCGGTGTCCCACGCATGCGCACTGTGTACCTACATCTGTTGGCAAGCCACAGATGCCATTGCGGCAACAATTGATCGTTTGCTTATTTGCTTTTGCATATTTAAAATGCCTCCACCAATTGAGAATCCCGCCAACTGTGAAATACATGCTGTTATTCGTTTTCTTAGTGCTAAAGGCGTGAAAGGTTGAAATTCACCGTCAGATTTGTGAAGTGTACGGACAAAACATTATGAGTGATAGAATGGTACGTAAATGGGTAAGAGCTTTCAAAGATAGTCAAAAGAATATTCATGATGAGGAATGGAGTGGGCGACTGAGCTTTGTTTTTTGTGTGCATTTTGTGAGTGTAACAGGATGGTTTTAAAGTTCTTATCATTATAATAGTTCACTAATTTATAATATATATTATATAATACAATGCAGTAATCCCTCATCAACCATAGGTTCTCCAACTACGGAATTCACGTATATGCAGTTACATAAATGCATAGATATTCATCAACCACAAATCTGGGATTCATGTACAGGTATCCCTCCTATAACACGGTAGATAGGTTCCTGAAAAACACTGTTTTGTGTGAAACAGTGTTAAATGAGACCCGGAGATAATACAAAAAGATGAGTTATGTTCCAAAACCAATTAAAAACAAATAATTTTCTTTAATTCCCCATAAAACAAAACCAATTAAAAACAAATAACTTTATTTAATTCCACATAAGAAATCTAATTTTTATTAAGAATATTAATAACACGAAACATAAAGAAAGAAAAATACCTTAAATAAAACAATATGCCTAAAACAGAAGGAAAGAAAAAATATAACATTCATCTAATAATTATAACTTCCTTACCACTATATTTCATTAAAAAAAGAAGGTTTTTCCTTTAACAATATCAACTTCTTTCTGAACTTTTTTATGAATTTAAAATTTGCATATCTTCTGCTCTCTTTACAAAATTTGTAATCTAACCCACTACAACCCGCTAAAAACAATCATTCCTTAACATAGAAAATTTATGAATAAAAAAGTTTATCTTCTCTTTCACATTCCTCTATTGAAGAATAAAAAACTATATTTTATCCAACAACTGAACGTCTGGAACACAAAATATTCAACTGTCGCCAATTAACTCAATTTCAGATCGAAATAGAAAATAGACAATATATTGACCCTCTCACAGCAAACTAGCAAAATTGCATTTGTGACTAATTTTAGCAAAGTATTTCCCAATGATTGCATTTTATTTGTGTATTGTGTGTCCCTAGTAAGAATTTACCAAAATTAATGAAAATGTTTTATGTTGTAGGAATTTCTAAATGTGTTAAGTAAAAACTGTGTTGTAGAAGTACTGTGTTATATGATGGTTTCTGCAATTTTCAAATCATGTTAGAGCGAAACCGTGTTGTAGGAAACCATGTTATAGGAAACCATGTTATAGGATGGATACCTGTATACGCAATTTTCAATAGCAGCTACTAAGTGCTTTTGTAAATGTTTATTTTCTATTTATCCTTATTATTACTTTTTACTGCAAATTAATAATTTTATAGATGTCTATTTGGTATTGGGATGATGAGAATTTTCACACAGACAGAAAAGAGGGAGTGCAAAAGAAAGTTATTATGTTAGTTTTAGTTTTGGTTTTGGATCTGAGTGAGATTGTTTTTTCTTTTTAAATTGCTTAGATCACAATTTCTAAAAGAAGAACAAACTTGCAATTTCTACATATGTATAGTACATAGCTTTCAATAGTAGTAGAATCAATCAGTCTCACATTTCTGTGTCCCAAGTACATATTAATGTTATTTCATGTTTGTATCTTATGTATGTTTTTCTTAAATACAATCCAGCATTAGTTTCATTTTTTTAGATTATTCTTTTTTGTCATCATGTGCTCCAAACATTCAGAAAATATAGTTGGCAGTGATAAATCAGCCAAATGTTAGATACATGTTATCGCAGGAGAAAAAACTTGATTTGGTGACAAGGATAGGGCACAGCAAGAGTACGGCATCAATGGTAAGGCTAATGAATGTAATGAGTTGACTATAAGGATCATTAAAAAAAGTGAAAAAGCAATTAAAATTAGTTGCTAGTGGATCTACTACTAGTGCTAAACTTACCTATATGCCCTGTAATCCCATTATGGAAAAGATGGAAAAGACACTTAAATATTTGAATTGAGGACCAAACATAAAAGAGAGTTCCTTTAAATAGTTCAGTGATACATGAAAAAGCTCTGAGAATATACAAAAATTGGGGCAAAATTCTGGCCAGTCTAAATTTAAAGCTAGTAAGGGATGGTTTGTGTGCTTCCACTATTGTCATAACCCTTCATAGCATAAAGATAGTTAGGGCATAATGCTGAAAACTGTCAACTGACCATAATGCTAGAGTTTGCTTGAGTATTGCGTCGAACGGCTGGCCCAATGAACTTTATTAGTGAAGTTTTGCACGCACAAATTTTTTCATCAAAATCGACGAGTCACGAGTCATGTAGTCTCCTTGTTAGTATAAAATTGTGTGTGTATAACGACACAGCAAGGTGTTGGTATCAAAGTGAAACTGGTTGAGTGACATTTGAATTCTTGTAAAGATCTACAATTGCTTGAAGTTTTGTATCAGTGGTGGAGGTATTAGAAAATTTCAAATTTATTAGCTTACAGAGTAATCAATTCATATCATCCTCTTTACAATTTAATTATATTCCGAACAAAACAAACATCGAGAGAATATAAGAATGATCTCTTATTGGCTCAGTGGTAGAACTTATTCAGATTAGATGACATCACTAGCCGGGAAAGCTCGTTCAGAAGATGGCTGTCCATTCCATAACCCATGATTGCTAACTACTGAGACAGAGAATGTGGAAATAAGTTAACTCTTAAACAAAAATATAATATGTTAAATAATATTGAAAATAACGATAAATAATAAAAGTGCATAACAAAATAATAAACAGGATAGGTCAGAGTTAACCTCTTCACAGATATTGTAAATTAAATGTTGAAAAATACTTGAATTCTATCCTTTTTTTATAAAAAAGGTAAGATGCTATAATCCTACAACAATTCTTTGATGAGAAGAAGGGAATTTTGAGAAAGTAGCTGAAGCATATATAAAAATATTATCATTATAAAATGCTAAAAATCTAATTGCCATATTCATTAATAAAAGAAAATAATTACAAGGCGTGTTTTTTAAGTAAGTACCGTTTTGATATGTAAAAAAATAAATAAACTTTTTATAACAATTTTATTTTTACATGAAAGACCACACTTTTATCTACTTTCCACATAATTGCCACCAATATTAAGGCACTTATCATATTGAACAACAAGCTTTTGTATTCCTTCATCATAGAAGTTTGCTGCCTGATTTTTTACAGCTACTGCAACGTGGCTGTTTTGAGGCTATCGTTGTCATTGTGGCGCTGACCTCTGAGATGCTTCTTCGGTTGCAGAAACACGTGGTAGTCACTGGGCACTAGATCAGGGCTGTATGGAAAATGGTCAAATTGTTCCCAGCCAAATGATGCGATGAGATCTTGAATTTGATTGGCTCAGCATGACAATGCCCATGCCGCGGCTTTTGTTTTGAATTGCACAGAGCAGTTTTTTTAAGGTCTCACAATATGTTTTGGAATTTATTGTGTCACAGCAAGGCAAAAAATCAACAAGCAACACCTCGTTCCTGTCCCAAAACACGATACACAAAGTTTATTTATTGTGAATAATTGGATTTTTGGATATTTGATTTGGATTAAATAAGTTTTTATTAATTAATCGATTGGTGCTTTATTATTTAAGTTTTGTGGTTTTATTTCATTGTGCTTTATTAAAGTTTAAATAAAGGTTAATTACACTTGTAAGTGTTTTGAGTCTAATAAATTTATATTTTTGTTATTTAACTTGTTCTGAGAATTTTATTCAATTTATTAGTATAAGTTTCTAATATCGTTTTGTCATTTAGATCTAATACTTATTCATTACTTCTAGTTGTAAGTTTCCGGTTGTTTTTGCCGGTTAGATTTTAAATTTTGAGACTGTTTTTGGCTTGATTATATTTAGTTTAGAAAATAGTAAAAGAACCTGAGCTCAGGCCAAACTTTATATTTGCACAGTCGTGTAAACCGTTATGTTTAGTTTATAATTAATATTCTTAGTATTAGATAGAATTCATGACTTTGCATATCTATCTTAGGCTAGAGAAATGAAATAAGAAAAGTAATTGTTTTCCAATGGATGCAAATAACACAAGCTAGGTATTTAAGGAAACAAAAGAAACAGATATACAAATCTAGCAGTGGATGAAAATACAAATACTGAAAATGATAATGATCTGTCTTAAAATAATATAATTTTAAATCAATTAATCAAATTAAATTTCAAATAATTTGTGAAACTGATAACTGTTGAAAATTAATCAAGGTTCAAAATAGTTTTATTTTGTAATCATAGCAACATTCTTTTTAGTTCAACTTTTATTTTTCCATTACGATATTCTGTTCTATTTGTGTTTGTAACCTAATGAGGGCTATATGCCAAAATGTTGTCGTCTTAATAAATTTGTTCTACACTGCAAAAAGTGCTTGTTTTATAGATATTTAACTAGAGTAGAAAACATTTATAAAAAACATTATTTGATATTTCTAAGGAGTTAATTCTAGTATAATAGACCGTAATGTATCATATAACTGTACTTTCTCAAAGGCAAATCAAAACAAAATTTTTTTTATAAAAATTTCTTTGTTAAACCCCTAATATTTAAAATACTGTGAATATAAAAATTTAATTTTTAAAATTAAATTTATAAATTGAATTATTTATTGGATAAATTGAATATAAAGAATTTAATATACAAAATGATCCATAATTAAATAGCACAAATGAACAGGCATATTCTATGGTCAAAAATAAGTATAAAATGTCTTATGAACATAGATCCAGAAAAATTTTGTCATCAAGTTATCATACAATAATTATTTGTGCAGGAATAATTGATGCAGGGAGTAATCTTTATTTTTAGATTATGTTTTTTGAAAATGTGTTATACCATATTTAATATTAAATGAAAAATCAATTATTAAAGAAACATATACAACATGTCTTCAAAATACATCTTATATTTACAGATTGTCTTCAGTCTCAGTCATTCCTGAACAAATTGTTTTTACACAATAACTTAATAATAAAGCCTTTTCAAACCTATGTTCCTAAGACATTTTTGATTGTAGAATATGCCTGTTCATTTGCAATATGTATCATCCTGTACATAATATTTATTGACAAAATCATCATAAAGTCTGTTTTACACATTATTATTAAAAAAATAGTATATTTTGATTTTTAAATACAGTAAGAGCATCAAAAATTTAAATTCATCAGTTTATAATGCAAACAATCTGGTACAAAATTTGAAAATTTTACATTGATCAAGATTCTAGAATACATCAGGCTTATTATTTTCTAGAAAATTGCATTGATTAAAATTCAGTTTTGTTAAAATTAGATTTTAAATCAATGCAGCTTTCTAATAATAATTAAAGGAATAATTAATAATTATTCCTTTAATTATTAAAGGAATAATTATTAAATAATAATTTAAAGGAATTTTCAAAACAATCATTTAAAAATTAATATTTTAATTTACTTACCTCTTATAGGAAATGGTTTTGTCACTATATTGCTATTTCTATTTGGTCGATTAGAAGTCATTTTTTAAATCTACCAATTAAATTGAAATTATTAAAAACATATTAATTATTTTAAAAAAGTCTTTAAATATTACGAATTTCTTATTATTAATTTGGATAAAATATTATAAGAATACTCAAATATTATAATAAAAATTAATAAAAAATATCAATCTATAAAATCATTTTAATTTAATATCAATTAAAATGATTGTTAGATAAAAAGAACTACTACTAAAATAAAAATATAAAACAATTTTTCAGTTACAAATAAAAATAACATATTAATTATCTTCCCTTTAATTTGAAATATTAATACTCAATTATGAATAGCAGCATTTTTATATTTTATATAAAACAAATTTACTATTTTTAACACTTCATTTTTTTTATTTTTTATGTACTTTCAGATATAACAACACAGATGTGTAACAATTTGGGGTACAGTACGTGTGGCAGATACAGACTTACAAACTAAGGAGGCCTATGATGAACTAAAGCTCTCATTATAAGAAGTTATATTAAAAGTAAATACTGTATTCAATCAAAAAAATCTAATATAATAAGTACAGAGCTAAGAAATTAGGATATCTGTAAGACTAGATTTAAAGTAGTCATAGTCTCTAAGCTATAACTTTTAAGAGATCTCTACAGAATAAATTTTAGTTGTAATTTTCATGCTCATCAAAACAAATTGTATAAACTACTACATACAATGTATAATACAGATAATCCTCAACTTATGACCATTTATACTTATGATGGTGAAGAAATCTGTTAATTCTGTGATTGGTCATTACAATTCAATGGGTTCAAGTTCCTGGCCTATATATATGGAAATATGGAATAGCATCCTTTTTTGTATATAATTATTGCAATTTGTATTCTTTATGTTTATTAAGACAATGTATAATGTCCTAGTAAACATTAGAATTGAAAAATCTATAAATTTGGGGCATTTTCGACTTCTAACTTACGATAGCAGGGTTTGGTTTTGAACCCTGCCATAAGTCCAACACTATCTGTGCAAACATTTTTAATACATATTAAAAAATAATAGATGTTTTGAATAGAAAAAAATAATAATAATATTAATTAAACTAATAATATAATAATGTCTTTTGTTTTTTTATGCGGTCCCTATCTCCCGCACAAAAACAGGTTTGACTGTATATTAAAAGAATGATATTGATACTTAAAAGTTTTGTAAATAATTTTGTAAGTTTATCTTTATTTCTTTTTATATTTAAATTTTATAAATTAATAACACATTTTATTTCAAAATTTTGAATTTATATAAAATGGAATCTATTATTTCTAATTAGAAGATTCTTTTATAAATAAGATTATTAAGCTAAATCTTAATATACATTTTAATATTGTTTATTCAATTTTTGATAGATATTTATTCAAACTGAAGTAAAATTCATTTATTTTTGTCATTAAATAAAGCTTGTATACAAATTTATGAATGTACACTGTAAAATCTCAGTAATATAAAACGTATAGTAATTCTAACGTTACTAAAATATTATATTTCCAAGGCTTTATGATGTATTGAATTATTTCACATAATTACAGCAATAAAAAAGTCATTTAAAAGAATTAAGAAATATTTTAAAATTAATTAAATCACAATAATCTGCATAAAGTTGATTATATAAATCATTCTATTTTAAGGTAGCAATGTTAGTTTTCTGATTTTGTGAATAAATTTAAGTTCACTTTATTAATTTTTTGTTCTAATATAAAAGAAAAATATAGAGAAAAAATTTGGAAGATTTATGGAAATGACCTATAATATTAATATATATACTACTTATTCATGCTATTAAAAAACTTATATAGTATATATCAAATTAAAATTAATTCCTAAGAGAAGATAAAATAAAAATATAAAAGGTTTCTTATTTTAATTTTTAAAAATGATTTCAAAAGTTTTATAATTACAATGAAAAATTTTTTTTAATAAAATGTACAGTTATTCCCTATATAAAAACATAGATTGAAAAAAATCAGATTTCAGTGAAAATAAAATCTCATTTATTAAATCAGTTTAGTGCATATGCATAAATAAAATATTTATTATTTAATTTAATCATAAAAATGAAATCCTTCAAAATCAGAGAGATGTCATTTTGCTAATATATTAAGTGATTTGTTCTTACTGGTATTTTGAATGATCAAGGGATATAGATGTAAATATTATTGTTATTATAAATTCATTTATTAGTATCATTAAAATACTTATTACATATCTTAATAAAGATGTGTATTTTGTGTAAAGTAATTAATAAAGTAATTACAAAATCACCTGATTCTGCCAGTGAATCAGGCGATTTTGTAACTAACTAACACATTTAAAAATTGCCCGATTCACTTGCGAATCCTGTATATATATATTATATGGGATTTAAATATTATCTACCTTTAATTTCCAGCATAAAAGATAAACACTAGCTCAGATTAGGTAGAGAAAACTTGTTTAATTATATAAGGCATATATAACTGGAACATTTTCAAAACTGCTCCAATTATGATATGCTTTATATATTGTTTAATTATATAAAGCATATTCATAACTGGTGCACTTTTGGAATGCTCCAGTTATGAATGTTTTATATAAACAAGTTTTCTCTACCTGATCTGAACTAATATTTATCTTTTATATTTGGGATATTAATTAAAATAAACTATGTAACTTAAATCTGCAAAATTATATTAGGACTATAAATTCAAGCATAAAATCAAGATTTTTAAGCAAGAGTGATGCAGTAAAAAAAAAAAAAATTATATTTGTCTTAAGTTAAACAAATACAGCTCATTCAAGGATATTGCTAAAGCTTATTTTCAGAGAGGCAGAGGACATTTCAAATATAGTCCAGCAATATTCTAAAATAAGTGTCAAAACTGTTCAATTTATATCATATAGTACTAGTATATAAGCCTATGACAGATAGATTAGCCATATCTTTTTTCTCAACAAATGACATTATTTCAATCTGTTGATTATATTAAGTGGACAAAGTGAGGCTATATCAAAGGCTGATTACATTAAAAAAATGGAGACTATTCAGAATGCAATTGAAAGCAGGGATTCACACCACCGAATACATTCCAAGGAATGTGATTGAATTTAAGCCCAGGTCCTAATGTTTCCAGATAATCAATTCAACCAACAAAACAAAAAAGTGAGACTAAATTAAAATATCCATTGAATTTATGGCTATCATAGTGGATCTGTAATTTTGAATTCAAAAAAACTTATCAGATTCCTATTCTGATTCATTTTTGCTAATTTTCATAAAAATTTCTTAGCAATTAGTTCAAAAGTTATTAAAAAGAAATTTAAATATTTGCTCAATGCAAAACTTTATTTTTAAAAATAAAGTATTGCATTAAAATCACTTTTAATAACCATAGATAGCAGCATGATAACCCTTTATATTATGCTATGGATCAGTAGAATTGTATAATAGCTATGGTCTTATTGGACCATAGAGAATATCTATATGATTTAAATATGTTATATAATAGGTTTTGGCATGAATCATTATAGAATATCTATAATTTTGTTCTGTAAAATATCTGTTTTTACAAAAACAAGCCCATAAGACTAATTAAAGAAAATTGTACAGTAATAATTTGTCTTCAAAATCTGCTTTATTATATATAGAATTCCTGAATGAGAAAACTTGTGACACAAACTTATCTATTAAAATTAAAATTTAGAAGAAATCATTCTTTAAAGAAAATTTACCAATTTTTCTTGGTCTTATTTCAAAATAAAGTATTGGTTTCACAATTTGTTTACTATATTTTAATATATAAATTAACAAAATATACTATTAATTATGATTAATATTATTTATTAATTATGTACTCGATTAATCCTGAATATTTGAAATAACTTGCCATATTTCAATACTAAAATTTATCTAAAATACTTTTTTATTAAATTAAATAAAAACTTATGCTGGTTTATTCTATTTCGAAGTTTTAACGTCAATTAAACTTATAACTTTTTATTAATTTAATGACTTCAATATACGAATTAGTTATTGAGGTCGAAAATAAATTAATGCAACATATACATAAGAAATACGGTATTTATAGAAAGCACGTGAAAATTTTTTGTACTCTTATCTGATATATTTACTATAAAAGCTTACCTGTAACGTGCGTAGATACAATTCAATGATATGATTAAATGAATGAAACTAATGAACAAACCTTTAGAAGAACATTGATGAGATTTAATAGCACATCGCACCGAATAATCTATAAGCTTTCGCTGAATACCCTTGAACTGTTTTCGTATGTGTCGGCTAAGCACGCGCTCATATGATGGCGAGATATCACGTGAGAGGAAATGCGTCATAAATTACGTTCCTTTACTAGTACAAACGATAATGTTTGTAGACCATTCATTAAATCCAAACATTACATTATTTTATTGCAATCCAAAGTCCATTTTTTTTAAAGATAAAATCGTTGTTGCGAAAGAAATACGATCCAGAGATAAAAAAAAAAATCTCTTCGAAAATTATTCGTATATAAAACAGTATGATTTTCTAAGCGAATATTTATTTAATTAATAAGAATAAAAATCAAACAATTTTTACTCGAATATTTAATTACTACTTATTTAAATAGAAAGAAAGGTAGGTCTATACTCACATTAACCCAATTTATACTTCAATATGACTACCTATACAATATATCTAATTTTGTAATTTTATATTGAAAATATTATAAATATTGTGATATTTCATCATTTGTAAATTTGTTTCGTAGAAAATTAAAACTTACATTTCCCCTTATTACAAAATTAAAGGATATACAACTACAGCTGTAGGAAAACCATAAGCGATTTAAACCTCGAAGCAATATTTTATTTTCTATAATTTTTAAATACTTTAAAAAATACATAAATTATATAATAAATAATATACTGCATTATATTATTAATTCCTTCCGATCTATGAATACAATACTATATGCATAAAGCGACAACAGAGAAAACGTAATTTTGAATAGAAAATTTTGTGTTGTTTCTAATATTTATTATTTTATTTTAATTTAATTAATTATTAATAATCAATAGCTTGCATTTAGTAATATTTTCAACATATATTCTTCGAATACTATTATTTAAAGTTAATAAATTAATCACCTATTAATTAATAATTATTAGGTGATATTAAGTTGCATATAATTATTGTATTCTGTAAATATTTCCTTGAACATTATATCCAAATAGCAGTTAACTTTGGAGCACTGAGAAATGGATTTTTTTTCATTTGATGCACTACATATCGCTTTTCTGCTTCTGTGAAAATTTTATTATAGGCTGTTTTCAATTTATTTTCAAGTCGATTGGTGATCTTAAAACGTTGTATTATATTACGAACAGTAAAATAGCTTCTGTTAACAATCTTTGATATTTCTCGAATCAATTTTCCATCCTGGGAATGTTTAACTATCAATTTCCTTACTTCAATTGTTGTTTGACCTCTTTGTCTACCCATTTTGTACTTTTTTGCATAAAACTTGAGACAAATATTAGAATAAATTTGTACTTTTTTGCATAAAACTTGAGACAAATAATTAAAAAAATATTAGAATAAACATTCATGTTCTTCCCCAAAACAAATGCATCACTTACCATACGTTGCTTTTCTATTTTATACAGGTGAGCCAGTTTTGCTTACGCATGACTTTCACGGTGGCTTTTGTTATTTTGTTATTTTCGAATATTTATTTTATTTAACTTTTATTTTTGTTTGAAATTTTCTGATCAATTATAGGTATGTTTGTTTTAAACCATGTAATTATTTTTTTATGGTTTTTCTTACTGATTTGTTTAGCATTATATCCTTATTTGCATAGTGAGCCAGTTTGGCTTGCAGCCACTGTAACTATTCATCTGTTATATTTATGTTTAATTAATGTTTAAGTTCATTCTTTTTCTCTCCTTGAAATTTGAGTCATGAACTAAAAAGTACTTCAAAGAAAATCATGAGTTTAGATAAGAATTCTTAGTCAGAAAATGACAAATATACATTAAAAATTTCTTGGCTTATTTAATAAATGCCTTAAGTCAAGGAAATTCTTAAAATTTGAATTTTGATTTCTGAAATAAAATTAAGAAGAATTAATAATTGTTTTACTTTGACAATAAATAATCTATTAATGCTATATTATATTGACAAATATGGATAAATTTAAATTCAATTCTCTATTCCACAGATAACATAAGCAAATAAATAAAAAATAGCATTACAAATAGAAATTTTAACAGCTATGACAACAATAAAGCTGGTAATTCTATAAAAAATAAAGCACAAGAGTTTCTACTTTACAAGCTAATTTGTTTCTGAAGTAGGATCAAAGTAAGAACTTATGAGCATAATGTTATAATGTTTATATCAGCCGCTCTATTTTCAACAATTAAACTTGGCCATAAGAAAATTAAGCTCACAAAATCAATATGATTAAGCAATGATTTATTTATCTAAATAAAAATACAGCCTTTAAAATCAAGCCAATTATGATATTGAAGAAATTATTTATCATACAAGTATTAGGGAATTTCTATTCTTTGCCATCATCATTGACAAATAATTACATGAATTTTAATATAGAGAATAATGCCTTAGAAACAATTTGGGAATGAAAGTTATTTACATAATTTGTCAGTGAAACATTGGTGGCTAGAGCATGTGCTATTTCTGCTTCTGACTCTGCCTCTTTGATTTTTTAGATTTCATAGTGGATGATGAACTTTCTGCTACAGACAGAATTGTACCATATTGTATTGATATAATGTTTAGCATTTATTTATTGCATATTTTTGATTTTTTTTATATAATTATATTTGAAAAAATTTAAAATGTGGAAACTCATCTGAATAATTATTAAAAATTAAATATAAATTAAATTATATATTATGATTATGCATTAAATAAAAATCATAAAATAAGAATAAATAAATAAACTAACATAGATTATAATTATATAACTATAACCTTTTAAAATTAATAATTTCTCCTTGCAAAAATAAACTTTTTGCTAACAATTTTCGAATTGTTTTTCTGGATATTTATTAGAAAGAATTTCCTCCTTGACTTGATCAGTTTTTCCTTCCATTGAATTACTTTATTATTATGATCAATGAATAAAATATATTTTAAAAAATGCATTCATTATTATAAAGCAACTATAATTGGATTCTAAATATTAAATATAATGTTATTTAAAGAATCATTTTTAATTATTAGGCATTCATTATAAGTTTTAACAAAATTACAGTATTTTTTATTTAGTATCTTAGAAAAAATAGTTATTATTCTAAAAATATTTTTAACAATAATTAGGACGTCACAGTAAATCCAGGAAAGGTTTTCTCTATCGTTTTTAATGTAATATTGCCACATACATACATATGTATATAATGACACTGCTATATCATTTTGCATGATCATTTTTACTTTACATGCATCTATCTACTGCGCTAAAATATTCAAGGACAAGTATAAAAACAGAAATATCTATATGGGAGCGGAAATGATATACAGTATATTAATATATAAAAAAAACTATTAAGATAATATAGTATTATTTTTATTTACTTTTTCTTAAACAAGAAAATTTTTGCGTTGGTTGGAAAGTTTTGTTTTTTGTAGCAGAGGAATGTGCTATTGTTAATGCTGTATAAACAATATGAATGATTAAGGAATAAAAATGCTTATACTGCTATAAATATTTGAAGTAATCTTCTGTTTACTATATTGGGAACCACGAAAATTGAGTATGTTTTAACCATTAGAATATAGAGAGTTCAGTAATCTGTTTGAATGTTATGAGGTGAAGATGCATTCATAAGGACTTATTTTTTGTACTACCGTAGTCAGTTAATTTAAACGTCACTTAACTGCAAAGTCTGTATTTATTTTATCTTAACTTAGATACAATGTTTGGGGGTGTTTTCTTTAATACAAAGCGTAAAAATTAAATCAGAACGTATTTAAAAATACAGTATTCTAATATAACATTTAGGAAATGATTCCAAGGTGTAAATTACATTATTTTTTAAAGATTATGAGATAGCTATCTACAAAGTATGGCAAGAGAAAAATAATAATAATAATAAAATAAATAAATAAAAATGTACAGAAATCTGTATAATTTATTAAATATTTTTATTATTGTTATCAAAATGATAATGAGGAATTAAAATCAATCTTAAAAATGAGATTTTTTTAGAAGCTTAATAGACCTTTAAAATTTTTGAGCCTTAGTTATCTAGGCAATGAAATAAATCCTGATTAGCTCATATTAGAAAAAAAAAAAATAAAGGATTAATTAAGAGTAACTACACAGACTCTCGATTATCTGTGATTAGCTTGAAAAAGAGCCAGAATTCCTAAAATAGCCTGAAAATAACTGGTTTTCCCCATGCCTATATCTGATTTTCTAACAAAAATCATGATTCATCAAATTTTGTGTCATAGATATTCTTTTCTTTTCCGAAAAATCAATGTGCACATGAAAAAAGATTTATTGGATTAGCTGGGTTGCGATTAACTGGGATTAATTCGCAATCCAGAATGTTTAATGATGTTTAATTAACGATTTTTTTTTTATCTTAGATGCAATATCCGAAAAAAAGTTTAACTATCTAAGATTCGTTTATTTAATAATTAAAATTAAAGAAATGAATCTTTAATTTTAAGTAATAAAGATTCGATTCTTCAATAATTAGATTACTGACGATCAATATTTATCTAATTATCTTAGATAATTGGCGATCAGAATTAGAATCAAATTAAAATTGCAAATATTGCAATAATATCTTGTTGCAAATAAACAAATTTCTTCGTACTTTTTTCAATAAATAATAAAAGATTCAAACATTATATGTATGTAATTTATTTATTTTTTAATATTAAATACATATTGTCTATAATTCTGATTTTTTTAAAAATATTTTTCAGATTATCCGGAGAAATTATTGTAATTTCTCGACTACCCCGGTTAATCGAAAGTATGCTCTATTTATAATATTAAATACATATTGTCTATAATTCTGATTTTTTTAAAAATATTTTTCAGATTATCCTGAGAAATTATTGTAATTTCTCGACTACCCCGGTTAATCGAAAGTATACTCTATTTAAAAAAAATCATCTGTTGGATGTGTTATCAATTTTTAGACTAGTATTGATGCATATATAATGATTACGTGCTGCGTAAATAATTTATATAATTTATTTAATATAATTTTTTAACAATTTCAACTAAAGCAATAATTTAATTATTATTTCTTAATCATAAATATATATCTTCGTACATTAACAAATTACAATTTATCCAGATTATTCCCTAAGAAAGCGAATAAATTATTCATACAATATTCTATTAATTTGATATCAAATCACATAATAAATATGCAATCATTTTATCGATATCTCTATGTCATTAATACTTTATTTACCAAATAAGATCATGATAAGAAAAATATATTAAGATAAATTTGTTTCCTTAAGAGAGAACAGCATACAGTATTACTTCATCAGCTCATTCTAATTCATTGGGTTGGAAATAATGTACCAGAAAACACATTCCTCGGGACATTAAAAATATTTCACACCCACAAAAAAAAAGATGTCTATTATAATTATTTAATTTTATATTTTATCATAATTATTTGTGATTAAAACTTTTTTGTCATAGTTACGTATGAGGATAGTAGTAACTCGTCGAATTGCTACAATCCCATATGTAACTATGACAAAAAAAGATATTTAATATATTATAGAAGCGTAATTGGATAAAAAGTTTTTCTCTCGCGAGCGACAGATGGCGCCAAGCTAACGCCTATCTTCAGCCTTTCCGAATGACGTCACATATATTTGGTACCCATCTAGCTATATGTATATGTATTTTATAATTTGTGATTATTTGAATCAAAACTTTTATACGATTCTAAACAAATTTATTTAAAAATTATTCAGTTTTGAGATAAAATAAACAACAACAACATACTTAGAAAATTTTGAGAATAACATATATGTTAATCTCAAGACACCAGTGACGCGATCTTCATGCCCACCATGACTACTACAGCAGAAATGTCGATTGTCATCCATCTGTAAGGTGAGCGAGGTAGGTGAACATTGCTATACTTCTGTTACTGATAGTGAAGCACTGTTCACAAATGTCGCTAGAAATAAAGTAAAAATAGAAAATTCTGATATTTTATGCAGGTTACAGTGAGTTGCATTTATCACAACGTTGCGATTAGTGTCATGTCAATTTTAACAGTACGCGTAACAAATAGTACATCACGCGAAAACTGACAAATCATCTGATTAAATTAAGAAATATTTATGCATAATGGGATTGTGCACATCATTTGAAAGGAAATTTTCTGTGCAATCCAGGCACATTTCATATCAGTTTATGTCGGCCGCATGATAAAGCTGTGACTTACCACCCTGGAAGATTCGGGTCCCACACCTCTAATTTTTCATGAAGTGTCCACAGCCCGGCCCGTTGAACCCCATCCTTCAGCTATCCAGTTGACTCCATCATGGGTGTTGGCTAGTCTATGATAAGCTCTATAAGTGGCCACCGCTAGATACAGTATATCCCTCGTGTGATATAGCGGCTTAACTGAACCACATCAGTTTATTTGTTCAAAAGATATTGAAAAGCATTAGTGAGCAAACATGCTTTCTAAACAAGACTGTTTAAAGAATATGTTTCAACCAATTGAGATATAGAGATGAATAGCAAATAACATTTTTTTACTTAAAAAGTGGGGAGCTCATATGCAATTTCTATCTCACTAACAAATGGAGTTGCATGGATTCGTCGAAGACCTGGCGATAAATATCTTTCATATGGTATCGCATAGCTGCAACAATGAAGCATTCAACAAAGGCTACCGATTACATGTCATCTAATGCAGTGACGCGATCTTCATGCCCACCATGACTACTACAGCAGAAATGTCGATTGTCATCCATATGTAAGGTGAGCGAGGTAGGTGAACATTGCTATACTTCTGTGAAACGTTTCTTTAATTAAAAACTTTGCTGACGCCATTTTAAATAGTCTCCTAGCGTCATTCACCGAAAAAAACTTCGATGACTCCGATGCACGAACCGGTTTAAAACGTTTTATCTTCAACAGTAGTTTTGGAACGTTTGCCTAAAGCGGTTTATAAACCGTTGAGTTTAGGAACGTACCCATACTGTATGGGTGCGTTCATAAAATCAGCGACTTGAAAGCACTTCGCTACCGCAGGCTGATGAGTCACAAACGCCGATATGCCCGGTATTCGTTCCCATTCAATAATTCAATTAAGCGTTTACAGTAAACAATTGACGACATCAGCCAATAGTCGGTAAGAATAGGAATACGTCAACCACCAATCACTGCCATTGTATAATTCGTTTAATACTAAGCACTTCTCTGATTGGCTAGTCTCTGCAACTAGTCGCTGTATAGAAGCGCAGACGTTGGGAGCTAGCAACGTCTACGTTTCTAACAAGTGGCCGCAAGGTCAAGTTCCGTTGCTATGGAAACGAGCTCCTATCTGCGTTTGCTGCAGACTACTCTCCAAGTGGGAACCCGCCTTCAGCCCGTGGCGGCGCAGCTCAAGTGGGAATCCGCCTTAACTGTTGACTTCTTCTTCTTCTGTTATGTTAATTGTTGACGTCAGAATTTTTCGTTTTTAAGGACGATTTTCTCTTACCGAGAGCATAATGGGCGCTCTTTTGTTGGTTGATATTGATATTACTGTGAAAATGCTTGACAGTCATGTTTAAAAAGTTTTTGTCATAATCGTTTTCTGTTATCCTTAATTTGTATAATTTATCTTCAGTTGATAAACGCAAATGGTACCAATGATTATGTCATTTTGTTTTGCTTACTATAAGTTGTCTTTTTGATCGCTTAGAAACCGCTGCAAGCGCTAAAGGTCAACAGAATTTAAGAACCATTTAGCCTTTATCGTTCGCAAGCTGCTGATCTTATAAAAGCACTCAATTAGTAAATCCGATTACGAGTTATATGGTATAAATAAAAATTTTAATCATCGCATTTTATACTTTTCAAATGTTCAATCCGATTGTTTATAATTAGCTTTTTTAACCCAAAAGAATTAATCCAAATATTACACTGTATACTGCATAGTATACTTTTTTGCATATTTTATGCCCCTTTCTAATCATGGAGATTACTAGAGAGCGGGGCCAGTTCAAACCATGGGTACACTTACATCCGTGGAGGGGGACCGAATGATGAAAACGGGGATTGCTAGCCGGGCCTAGCACCCCGAAAAAACTTTTCAAGAGATTTTAGAGTGCCACGCAGGAAGACCCGGGACGCAGACCCTGGTCCTCCTGGGTGGCACGCCAACACAGTTAATTATGTAAAATGATATCAGATAACAATTTATTTCTTTCAGTCTCTCAGTTGACAAAGGTAGAAAACCGATATCCAGGGCCGGCTTAACCTGGTAAGCAGACAATGCATTATATCGGGGCGTCTTCAGGAGGAGGGAGCCAAAATTATAATTTTCTCAATATTGTAAGGGCCCTGAATATATATTACAAGAAAGCTGCATCGGGACACTGATACTTAGAGTTGGTACTGCCGATATCATTATGCCAAATTTTTATTTTAATTATAAACGCATTTCTTTCTCTTCTTGATAATTGCAGTATTATTTAGTTTTCCACTGATCAATCCCGTATTTCATATCAGTTTGCATAGTTTAGATTATTTCAAAATTATTTGTTTTCGGTCTTTTACATGTTCAGAAATACGAAGTACTACTATACTATGCAGCGCGGCCGGATGGCCGAGTGATTTAAATAACATGCTAATCATTTCAGTTTAATTGAGACTTATTTAAAAGAAAATTATTACAATAATATGGCGATAATAATTTCAGAGCCTATCTTGCTGGTCAATACAATAAAAGTGTTGAGGTCAACAAGAAAGTTGATAAATAGAATTCAATGGTACAACGTTGGATTCTTTCCGAAATATTCAAATATTTCATATTTGAATATTTCGAGAGAATTAGTTTGAACTGAACTCTCAAATCACACGAGATACTTTCGGGCGGCCAATTTTAGAACCCATCACAGATTGTCCAATACTCATGATGAAATCAACCTTCCAGTTGACTTCACGACGGATCCTCTCCTGAAAAAACTTGAGGTGTAAGATCCGGATCCTTCAAAATGTTAAGAGAATGCTTCACAAGGTGACGGATGCTTCAAGGGCCGACGCATACTTTTAGAAAAAGATCAAATCGAAGCACATAAATTAATCTTTTATCTTCAAGTGTTTAAATATGGCAGACATTGAAACTTCTTAACTTTTGAACTATTTGATTTAATAATATTAAATTTGATACGGTAATTAAGCCATTTAAATCAGAAGAAAGTGAGATTGATTCAGCATTTTTATTAGTTCAAAAACTTTTGAAGTTTTCTTATATCAACTATTACATAGTAGATTTCATGGCATTCGTAAAGATTAAACCTTCAAAAATGAATTTGATACGTATTTTAATCGCGCATATTTAACTTGTAATATTTTTTCAACGTTTCTACGCTCAGCTACGTTTTTTGCTGAGATCTAAAATTTATTCACTACTAAAAAAAACTTTCCATTGTACTATCGGTGCCTGGCAAGCATAATGCAAATTCAATTATTTTCCTAATATTCCTGTTGTTCGTATAAAAGTAATTAAATATTTCTACACACCCTGGATCAGTTGAATTTTTATTCATTCCAAGCATTTACTTTTTTATCAACAACAATTTTTTTTATAGATCTCATCAAAGTTCTCTTTCTTCCTTATCAGCATTGAATAGCTCCATTTTATCATCAAATTTTGAAATGTATTCAAAACTTTTTGCACATTTTCCAATTAATATCGCTTTTAAGATTGGTCCTCTTAAAATAATCAGTGTTTTCAAATTGTGATAAAAAGAAGTTCTAAATATTGGATACATTTTTCATAAAAACAGTTGACACTGGATTTGAAGGAATCTATTTTGGACCAACCAATCTCTTCTAAATTTCTTAACTTATTGAATACAGTTAGTAGTAGATATTTCATATCCATTCTTTCTTTTCATTTGAATTTTGAATCGGCTATTTCTGTAATAACGTCCTTAATATTATTTTTATCATCTTCAATACTTGTCACATACAAATAAAAACATTTGTTGCCAATTAATTATAATAGCGTCATTTAGTATGGATTAGTGGAAACTAGTAGCAACTTTGTGCTATTGCGAAAATTTTAAAAAGATTATATCGCACCCTGGCTGCAATACTGCCATAAGTCAAAAAACAATGATATAACGGAACAAGGAAAAAATAATCTGTCTTTTTATGTATATTCATATAAAGTGTTTTGAGATAAAGTGCAAAATACATGTCATTGAAATCATGATGGTACTCAGATGCTACATAAGGTTTAATGTAGTATCAAAACTTTGACAGGCTCTCCTGTAAAATTACTGTTTTTGACTTATGGCAGTATTGCAGCCTGGGTGCGATATGTTCAATCCGGGACAGTTTTCATTGCGGGATAGAACTAAAATCCAAGACGTCTGGTCACTTTAAGTGTGAGTTTTTAAATTCAACTCTTTCCACCACTGATGTACATCTAAAACGACGTCATAACAACCCATAAGTGGGTGATAAAGAGTCTGTTTTTAAATTCAACTCTTGCATATCAAGATGGCTAACTATTTGGATGTTATTTTATCTTCTGCTGCTAGTCGGTTTTTAATACTGATGTTGAACAAATTCTATGGTTGATGTAGTGAGTTAGAATCGACTACACCAGTGACGTCACTGATGAATTTACAAACAGTTTAACACGGATTATCCGTGCAGTGAACATGGTTTACATCACTGATGGACAGTTTTGAATTTAAAAACGCACCTTAACCAAGGAGATACTACAGCCTCCATATTATTAAGTGAAGATGAAGAAGAAGAAGAAGAAGGAGATATCTTCGATACTGGCGCCATCTCTGAATAACATTTTAATGCCGATACGAATGAATTAATTTGATCTTTTTAAATTATTTTATGTATTAAATTAACAAAAGTGCATTGTCTTTTGAAAATATTTACTGATTATCAAATATAGTACTAATGAAAAATATCATACGTTACGAATATTACGAAAGATCAGCACAAACTCTCTCCGATTTACTCAATAGATAGCCATCATTTTAAGCCAGCAATATCAATTAATAATAGAGTGCATAATAAAATAAAAATAGGACAGGTCCAAGTTAACCTCCTCACACTACTACAGCCTCCATATTATTAAGTGAAGAAGAAGAAGAAGAAGGAGATATCTTCGATACTGGCGCCATCTCTGAATAACATTTTAATGCCGATACGAATGAATTAATTTGATCTTTTTAAATTATTTTATGTATTAAATTAACAAAAGTGCATTGTCTTTTGAAAATATTTACTGATTATCAAATATAGTACTAATGAAAAATATCATACGTTACGAATATTACGAAAGATCAGCACAAACTCTCTCCGATTTACTCAATAGATAGCTATCATTTTAAGCCAGCAATATCAATTATATATAATTTTATTTAATTCTCAGAAAAATTATTTTATTGCTATGTGGCGCTGTTAATAATAATATCCTCTTCTGCTTTTAACTCGTGACTTATCGATTTATGATCTTTGCACGAAGTCGACTCGGTATGCCGATAACACGGTGTATATCTTAAAACAGTTTTTCGTGCTTGATTCACTTGGTTAATTTTGCGGTAGAAGAATCGGCTGCGGATCGTTAAATGTAAGTACTGTACATGCATTCGTAAAATCATGGCGAATCAAAAACAAAAACAATTAGCCGGTCTCGGTTCTCTTACCTGACGTGTCATTATCAGTGTAGTAATGAAAAATGAGAAGTTCAAGGACTTTGTTCTGTTTGGACATTTTAATAATAAAAAAAAAACATTCAGTAATCTTTCTCACTGATGATAATTAATCTTTAATAACGTTCAAGCTAAATTTTGTTTCTGTTTTATTTGTATAACGAAATAAAATAATTGTAATTTGATTACCATTAAATTATATATATGTAGCAGTTGTATCAACTATTATGCAATGCTATTGTTGCAAATATATGCATGTATGATTAATAGTTGGACAATTGTTGAGTTATATTTCAATGTATAAAGATCAATCAAACAATTTTTGCAAAATTTGCTTCCAAATATATTAGAAAATTATTTTTTTTTTCTTTACTATAGAATGATGAAATTATTAAAATTATCTAATAATTATAATTGTAAATATTATAGAAGTATAAAATGTACTTTTAATGATAATTTTCTCTCTCAAAATTTTCTTTTATCGTCAGGTGGGGACTTAGAATTATAAAATTTAATAAGTGAACACAGGTTGAAAAATATCATAGGGAAAATAAAGATTGTAATCTCATAGTTGCACATTTTAACATATTATTATTCATTGTTTAATACAGTATCTGTTAATGTAATGAGAAAATTTACTCAGTTTTATATTCTGATTATTCTTTAAATTTTATTTTTCACAAAAGATTAATTGAAAAATGGAGAATATCCCAGTATTGCTATTGCCAGAAAATCCGGATAAACAGGAATCGTTCTCCTCTCTCCATAAACATTTTAAACAGAAATTTGGATGTCAGCCTTCCTTTTATGTAAGAATGCCTGGAAGAGTCAATATCATAGGAGAACATATTGATTATTGTGGGTATTCTGTATTGCCAATGGCTATCGAACAAGATATTGTAGCAGCAATTGCCATAAATAAAAATAATAGATTAAATCTGACTAATGTCGATCAGGATCTCTATCCGGACTTTTCAACAACTACTGACTCACTGAAAATTGACCAATCTAGTCCAGAGTGGCATCATTACTTTTTATGTGGTTTCAAAGGTATTATCATGGAATATTCATTAAAGCACCCACTTGGAATGGATGTTGCTCTTCAAGGAAAAATTCCTCCATCATCAGGTTTGTCAAGTTCTAGTGCTTTAGTCTGTTGTGCTGCCTTAGCTACAGCTTATATTAACAGGTAAGGGAAATCCCTTCATCAGAAAGATTAAAGAAGAAAATTAAAAAATCTCTATTGCAGCATAAATATATCTAAGTTGGAGATAGCAACACTTTGTGCTAAATCGGAACGTTACATTGGTACTCAGGGTGGTGGAATGGATCAGGCTATAGCTTTCTTAGCTGAACAAGGTAATTTTACTAGAAAATTCTTATAATATTATGAAAATTTTATCAATTAAATTTAAAAATATTCTGTAAAATATATACAGGTTCAGCAAAATTAATAGAATTTAATCCATTACGAGCAACTAATGTACATTTACCAAATGATGCATCATTTGTAATTGCCAACAGCTGTGTTGAGATGAATAAAACTGCTACGTCTCATTATAATACAAGAGTGGTTGAGTGTCATTTAGCAGCCCAGGTAAAAATATATATCATATATTTTTACATTTATTTTATATACTTTGGGAAAATTTGTTCCTGAAAACATTATCTGTGAAGGAAACTGCTTTATTCTTGATAGATTTTTTAATTGTTTAAACTATACTTTTCTAGTATGAGATCTCTCATTCACTTGCTTAGATATAAGAAAAGAGGCTATTTTTATGTCATTTATATATTTTTGTAATTTTGAAGAGAAAATCCAACTGTCGTTTTCATTAATCTACAAACTCGAGACATCATACAGAATATGACATATGTATATATAATAATTAAACTAAATTTAATGTAATATAGCTTATAAAAAATTTTTATGATTAGTATGTGTGTGTATATATATATATATATAAAACAAGGCTTTAATTTATGACCATTGATGTTATCAAAATTTTTATAACAAATATAAACTGATATTTATTCTAATATTTTCAGTATACTAAATTTTTCAAAATTTGTACTTTATAAAATGGTCAAATTTTGATTATTAAAAATCATTCATTTTTATCACTAAAATATTTAAATATTAAGGAAAAAAACTGTTTTTAATGAAAACTTATTTTTAATAATAATAATTTTAATAAAAAGCATTCTTAGCCTTGTAACACTTTAATCAACATTTTTTTCATTTAAACATTTGAATGATGATGATAATGATAATTGAATGCTTTTTTCCAACTCAATTTAAAGTCATATTTCATTCATTCTTTGAACATAATGTTAAAAAAATGTTTTTGTATCAATTTCTCAATTTAATTTTCATCTATTGTTTTTACACAAACTGCAGTTTCCATTTTTACAATTTTATGACAGGAAATTATAATTTTTTTGTTATTTAAAGAATATTAAGTTTATCTTATCAACTCTTAACTGATATCAGTCTAGACAAGTTTTAAAACAACTTTTTGATTCAGAAATAATTGATAAATTAAAAGCTAAGCATTCATTTTATGATTTGTTCTGAAAAAGAAAATTTTATAATCTATTACAATAAAAATTATTATCTGAATTAAACTTGATTTAAACTTTATACTATCTTGTTTTCTAATAACTTACAATTTAAGCATGATTAGTCAATTTTTTGATTTGTTTTATTTTTATTATATATTTAATAATTATGATTTATAGGTTATTGCAAAAAATAATAATTTAGATTGGAAAACATTCAAGAAATTGGGAGAGGTACAAAAAGTACTAGATGTGCCCCTTCAAAAAATGCCAAAGATAGTAGAGGCAGCCTTGCATGAGAAATATTATACAAAAGAAGAATTATGTGAAATTTTTAATTATTCATCAGATGAATTTACAAAAATATTTTTAACAGAGAATACAAAAAATCTTCAAGAATTTAAAGTAAGTTTTTACAAATAAATATATTTTCTAATTTTGAACTGAAGAATATAAACAATAAATTTTTAAGTAATATATAGTTATTTTCTAGCTTTATCAAAGAGCAATGCATGTTTATACAGAGGCATACAGAGTGAAGCATTTTAAAACAATTACTGAGAAACAGTCAGACATATTAATGGATCTTGGGAGGTTAATGAACGAAAGTCATATCAGCTGTCGAGATATGTATGAATGCAGCCATCCCCAACTAGATAAGCTGGTGACAATTTCAATAAATGCAGGAGCTCTGGGCTCAAGACTTACAGGAGCTGGGTAAGATGATATGAAATCTTAATGCAGTTTAGATTTTTATGTAATTATTACTATTTCATATAATTCTCATTAATCTGGGATTTACATAAATACATTTATAATAGTTAATTCTTTTTACTATGAAATGAAGATTTAATTTTGTTCATTGTTGATATTAAACTTAATAATGTTTATTCAAAAATAAACATTATTAAGTTTTCAGTTTGATCAAATGTTTTGAATTGACTGTAATTTTATGATAATATTTATCTGCATTAGACTTTAATCCATATGCTAGTCCTTATTATTACTTTTATCATATAATAAGATAATGTGCTACATCATAAAAATTTATTAAATCTAGTACTTCTGTTCACTATATACATAGTTACGGCATTAATTAAATTAAATTGATTTAAAATTTAGTACTATAATTTCAAATAAATTCTATTTTGAACTGTCTAAAAAGAATTTAAATTTTATGTATCATATAAAAATAACCATAAAAAAGAAAGTTTAAGGACTATTTGACAATATTCGACCTTAGTCCTTGAACTTTTTCTATTTCACATACTAGTCATGAAAAATCAACATTTTAAGTAGGACATCAAAAATGCATTTCTTGTTTTTGAAAAGAGGTTAGTTATCTCATAAAAAAAATTTGTTTGTTTCCAGGTGGGGAGGTTGCTGTGTTTCTTTGGTTCCAAAGAATAAAATAAATCAATTTATTGAAGAAGTCAAAGAAAAATTTTATGGCAAAAGAGAAAATTTACAAAATGTAATATTTGCAACTCAACCTGGATGTGGTGCATTAATATATAAAATATAGATTATAGAATGTAATAATTCATAATTTAGGCCAGTAAATAATTATATTTGATCTCACAGACAAATGTGCAATGTCCTTTTTCCTTATAATTCAAATATTGATAGTTGGATATATACAGTGTATCCAATTGAATTATGAGAGTAAATTCAGATTAAAATAAAATTCCCTGCAATAAAAAAAGATATTCAGATATAAACAGCTACAGTTAATCCTGTATTCAAACTTGCTTAATCATGCTAAAATATTTAACATTTTTCAGTATTTATGAGTCAAAATCATTTATTTGCAGCTCCAATTGAACCAACCTAGATCATTTTTAGATTAAATTAGTTAGATTGTCAAATCTCTTAACAGATATATTTAGTGGCAACTAATTTAGACCCTATCACAGATAAGTCAGAACATACTTGCAAAATATAAATGTAGGTTAAGAATCAAATCCATATCTTTCAAGTCATAAGCAATTGCACCATCACACAGTCATCTGGCTAACAGATCATTTTTAACTACCTGGCAATGGCTGTTATTGGGGATGCAGAAAATAAATTGATAATGTAAGCAACTTCTGATAGATATTCTGACTTGCACTCATACACTTGGATGTCTTCAATATTTTTATTCTCTCTCCATATATTTTTGAAAAGTTAATTGTTAATCATGAACATCTAATTTTATACTACTGCCATAATGTATACCAGATTGCACTTAAAAGGCATCCCTTAGCAAATAAAGTGAATATGTTATATTGTTCCTATGCAGTAGTAAGAGGTTTATAATTTATTTAACAAATCAGTTTTTTAATAAATTTTAAAAATGGTATATTGGAAGTGCTATTAAACATGAGTTTGGCATGAATCAATTATAAATTCTATATTTTTGGCTATTCAAACTAGCTGCATGCAGCTGAATGTGTTTTGTGCTATTTGCATTACAAAATCATGGTCTACATAAATATTAACAATGTTTAAAACATTTATCCTAATATTTTTGGATTAAAAATGAGACAAAGTGAAAACCACAGTGCTCAGAAATCAATCCCTATTTTTTCCATAAGAACTTATGCTCTTGAAAAATAATATAAATAATGAACTTAACTCTCATGAATATAGAAAGTTGCTGTATATAAATTTTTTTGGATAATGTAATTTGTAACTGAAAGGTAGAATGTAGATTTACAATTCAGAATTTATTATTTTTTAATAAATTGTTCCTATTAAATTTCATTGGTTCTTGACCAAAAGCACTTATAAAATTTTTATATTCACGTATTTTATTTATTATTAAAAAGGAAATTTTTTTATTTATGGAAGGATTTGATAAATTACAAGCATATTTAAAAATCAAAGGAAAGGAATTGTTTTGGATGTAAAATTCATATATCAAATCAAAATATATATACCAGTATTTATATTATTAATACAGATTTTAATTTTTGGATATTGAAATATGCACTTTGCATTTTCTATGATTATTATTTAAAAATTGAAATAAATTATAGATTGTCAGTATAAAATAATTTTTGTCAAATTGTATTTTGATTTTATAAATAAATATTTATAATATAAAATGATGTTAATGTGCATTCTTAATGCTCTTATATAATATATATTCACAATATTAAAATAATATTTAATTATAATAAACGCTAATCTAACTCAAGACCAAAAGATTTGTTTAAAAATTGGAGTGATATGCAATTACTGTATATAAATACTTATTCTGATTATTAAACAAACATATTCTCTAAGTAATTTTGAATAATCACACTATCCATTGTCTGATTTTCAAATTGCATAAAAAGAAAAAATAAGCATAAAATTATCCAAGTGAAAATTCATTGTAAATGTTGCATTAATGCAGTGGTTCTTAACTGGTGTTCCTCAGAACACTGATGTTCTGCAAAATTATGAAAGCGATGCCTATTTGAAAGACTTTAGCTTACTCCGCAGTTGCATTTTATAATGCAGACAAGATTCAACTTACATTTTCGAATAAACTATTAAGCAGGCTTTCCACAAAGGCACTTCAGATTTTGCTATAGTTTTCGACATCATATTTGTGAGAGCTAGGCTTTTCAACATTAATGAACCTAAAAATTAAAAAACTTAGAATATTGATGAAGAAATGGAGGTAATTTTATCACATATTAAACCTGATATTGCTCAAATCTGCAAAAGACAATTAGCTCAGGCATCACATTAAACTTGATTTAAAATTGTTACATTTTTCTAAAAGAGTTAGTTAATTACAATTTTTAAGAATTAAACCTGATATTGCTCAAATCTGCAAAAGACAATTAGCTCAGGCATCACATTAAACTTTTTTAGAAAAATGTAACAATTTTTAATCGAGTTAATTAATTACAATTTTTAAGAATATATATATAATGCTTTTTTACTGTTATTTAATGTGTAATATATAATTTTTAGCAAAATACATGTTCATGCATACTTTTGTTGTTTGTTTTATGATCTTAGTTATATTGTGTTCTGCAAATTTTCTTTACAATCAAAAGTGTTCTGTGTCTTCGAAAATGTTAAGAACCACTCCATTAATGTAATTATAGATTGTTATTTCATATTAGTTTATTGCAATTTTGGAAAATATAAATTTAAATAATGTCATCTCTTGATCTGAAATGATTACGTTAAAATTCATTCTGAACTTCCAAATACATAATAATTTCTTGAAAAACTTTTTAACATTTTAAAAATTCTTAATGTTTGGATAATTGTGTGTAAGTAAATTATTAAAGTAATGAACTCATAAATTGGATTTATTTTTGAGAATTATATGATTAGTTTTTGACTGAATATTGATTTCAAAATTTAATTCTTAATAAAGAATGTGTTTCAGTGCTTAAATCAATGAAGGAGAGATCAAACTTACTAATATATACAGTAGGACTGACTTAAGCAATTAATTTGTCCAAAAAATTTCTGTATTTCAAAATTTAATTCTTAATAAAGAATGTGTTTCAGTGCTTAAATCAATGAAGGAGAGGTCAAAATTACTAATATATACAGTAGGTCTGACTTAAGCAATTAATTTGTCCAAAAAATTTCTGCACAAATCCAATAATGCTTAAATTCAATACACACAAATGATGCATTAGTAAATGAAATTTAAGGGTGTAATTTAACGACAGATATGAAATTTTAATGCCATAAGTGATATTTTTGCAAAAAAAGAATTGTTTAATGGATTTTCATTCACATATTATGGAATGAAAAATTCATTAAATAATATTTCAATAAAAACACTTATGAAACTGCATAAGTCAGAGTTATAGTGTATATCACTTGATAATTGAAAGCATATTGTGTAATACGAAATGTAAAATTATTTACATAAACTATCCCTATAAATTTTTAGAATGCTAAAGATATACCATTTTACATAGAAAATGTAAAATTATTATTAGTAAATATGAAATGAATATAATAATTTATACAATTATAATTTTCTATTAAATTGAGATAATATATAACTAGAAAATCTACCCATTAAAAATGAAAAATTTAAATATCATTTACTGATTCAATTGTTGATGACTTAAGTTAGTATAATGCTTTTGGATGCATTTATAAATTATATAAGTATGGTCTGTTGAAAATGTCTGCAACTTTAACATTCAGTTTAATGTTTAAAACTATTTTGGCCAATACTTGATACAGTTATATCTAATTAAACTACAAAAAATTTGATTGTAAAATAGTTTAACAATGTTATAAGAAATTAAAAAATTTAGGGGAAATTTCTATTTATACAATTTTGGCTTTCAAAATATTTTTAAAAATCAGTTTAATTTATAGCACAGTATTAAACTATAATTTTATACTACAATTTTGGCTTTCAAAATATTTTTAAAAATCAGTTTAATTTATAGCACAGTATTAACCTATAATTTTATACAATTTTACTTTTTTTACCCATTAGAGTGTATCATTGGGTTATGATATTGATGTGATGAGAATTAGTGTTACTATCAATAAAAGCATTACTGATAGAAAAATTATAACAATGTAATATAATGCAAATTATACATAAGCATGATATGAATGTTTTCTTGCTATTTAGATAGCTATGTGACCAGCATATACTATTCTTTTTTTTATTTTACCACAATTTATGTAAATTATTAGGAAAATCTTTAATAAATTATGCAAATTCTGTACATCTTGTTCTTGTTTATACATTCTCAATTTATTTTTTCCCAAAGATATGTATTTGAAGAATAAATTCCACCTCTCAGATATACGCAAACATTTTCATAGATAATTTTTGATTTTTCCCAAATTTTATATCATCTGTGTGAAAAATTGCAAAATTTGATATTGTATTTGCAAGTTAACCATAAAATTTAAATATGTATTGCTTCAAAAAAATTTCAAAATAGAAGATGAAATGAACTATGATCACACAAGCACAACAACTGTATTATATTGACTCAGCATAATCAATATCCTACAAATGCTGAACATCATTTTCCAAAAGAAGAATTAGAAAAATAAATAATAGTCTGATATTGCTGCCTTATTCTTTTATAAAATCAAGACAAAATTTTAGTCACTCTCCCATTATATACTATGACTCAGCATAATCAATATCCTACAAATGCTGAACATCATTTTCCAAAAGAAGAATTAGCAAAATAAATAATAGTCTGATATTGCTGCCTTGTTCTTTTGTAAAATCAAGACAAAATTTTAGTCACTCTCCCATTACATACTCTATAAAATTTTTTTTAGAGAGAAAACTGAAGAGGATCTCTTTGGAAGATCAAAAACATTTTTTAAATAAACGTTTATCTTTTTTTTTTTAATTTTAACTGCAATTAGTGTGTTGATTTTTTAAATGTTTATTCCATAACATATTTAGATATATTTTTGTTGTTTCCTTATACCTATTTGCTTTGCTCTTTGTTAACAATTCTATTATGTTTTAGTGTGGCATGACCAATAATAATCAGAAAAAAGTGATTGATGGATTCAAGTAACAATTAGTGTGTTGATTTTTTAAATGTTTATTCCATAACATATTTAGATATATTTTTGTCATTTCCTTATACCTATTTGCTTTGCTCTTTGTTAGCAATTCTATTATGTTTTAGTGTGGCATGACCAATAATAATCAGAAAAAGTGATTGATGGATTCAAGTGAGGGAGAAATTTCAATTGAGAATAACTTAAAAAGTCTTTCACTGAGGGCGCATAAACTCAGATAAGATGAATAAGTGTAAGGATTGAATGGTATGCTACAACTACAAGATTCAAGTGAGGGAGAAATTTCAATTGAGAATAACTTAAAAAGTCTTTCACTGAGGGCACATAAACTCAGATAAGATGAATAAATGTAAGGATTGAATGGTCTGCTACAACTACGACCATGGCTGACAACTTGAGATAGAACATGCACATTGATCATGATCGGCTTCACAATTTTTCGAATCAACCAATAGCAACTGAATAAACAGCAGCCAATAAGAGCTGATGTAGCATACAGCTCGTAACAGATGGCCAAACGCCTCCTTTCTATTGGCTATCGTAATGACGTAGCCGCTGCAACCACGACGCAGTAAAGAGTCGGGAAACGAAGCCTGATGGGATTGTTTATATAGCAATGGTTGCAGTTGTGGTCGAGATTGCAGTTGCAAGGTCAGTGTGAATCCAGCCTAAGAATACATTTATCCATCTTACCTGAGTTTGTGTGTCATCATCTCCATTTTTGCTGGAATGTTCTATATTGAAATAAATGTTTAAAAAGTTCTCATTTTGTATATTTTCAATTTATATGGTCACATCCAGAAACCAATTTATTGCATAATTACAAGAACATGGTTTATTTAATGAAATTAATTATTTTAATGATTGTGTGAAACAATGTTAATCAAACTAAATGTCATTTTTTGTGAAAATATATTTTCTGTTTGATTTCAACATTATAAACAGAAATAATAAATGCAATCAATATAATAATTTTCACTGAATATTCAATTTAAAAAAATGATAGTTTGCTAATAATAAAATCATAAAAAGTTCTTTATATTACATTGATGTGCATAAAAGATAATCATCAAGACATTAGTTTTGAAAAAGCAAAAAAACTTTTCTGTATAAAGTGTTGGAATATTTAAATTATAATTAAAATGTATTTATTTACAATTTATCAGTATCAAAACAATTTTCTTCCCCAATATAACAGATCCAATAAATCAAATCAAAACTTACACAACTTATAAAACTATCATAATGTATATAGAGCAGATTTTAATTTTTGGGAATTTACAAGTCATATTTTATAAATTATAATCAATAAAATGTAAAAAAATACTTAAAAATTTCTATCCATCACTATCAGTATCTGAATAAACTCCTAGCATATTTAAACTATTAGATGGTTGAATAATAGGTTGGACCTCTTCTGTCTTAGTACTAGTAGTAGTAGCTGTACTAGTGGTGGTGGTAACATTAGTCATTGATTTTTTTAACTTCACTAAATTTTTTAGAGATTTTGTGGGCTTTAAGCTTGCTGTGCCTTCCCCCCATGTATTTTGTTTATTATTGCTTCCACTTGATACTTTTTCCTAAAAATAAAATTTTTAATACAAACTAAATTTTTGCAAAATATTGCTAAATGAATTTTACAAGATTACTTATATTAAGATTTTTAAACTTTGTGCAAAAACAAAGTTAATATTAAAAATCCAAAAAAAATCCTTAAATTTTTATAAAATCCAAATAAATAATAAATCTCTTAAAATATAAATGAAAAGAAAAATTATACATTATAAAAATCCTACACATTAAAAAATTTATAGAACTTATCAAAACTTATTATATCAGATTTCATTTAAAAAATAAACTTAAGAAAATTGTAAATTAGAGTTATCTATTATTAAACTACTGATAAACTGGCTGGCTGATAAAAATTTATATTATGCTCATTTTAAATACACTGAAAATTACTTGTATATTATTAAAATATCATTGTCATTATTGAGAGAAAAAAAGACACACAATTGCATAACTCACTTCTGATAATACATCAGTAGGATTTTTCCTCTTCAATGATTTAGTAACTGGTTTCTCATGATCCTCTTCCACCTCTTCAATTATTTCTTCAGTTGATTGTTTCAATGTTTTATCTTCTGATTTTCCAAATACTTCTCTGAGAAAACACATAATACTGTACTTTAATTTTTGATATAATAAATTTTGGAAATTTGGCTTAAAATTTTTAAATTTTAGTACTTAAAATTATCATCATCCTAGAACCTCCTAACAAGATTAATATCAGGTCTACCGGAAAGTTCTGTCCGTTTCTGACAATAATTTTTGACACGTAAGCACACGTTTATTTGGCGCATGCTCGGCTCTTTATTTTTATCACTTAATATATATATACTGACATAGCAAATTAACTGAAACAAAGTTGATTCATGTTAGTCTTAAGTGTGAAGCGATAATGTACCCATGGTTACTGATAAAGTTGTTCATTTACGCCACTGTATTTTATACGAATTTCAACAAGGAAGAAATGCTACAGAAGCATGTAGAAATTTATTGAAAGTGTTTGGTGAAGGTACAGTTTCTGACAGGACATGCAGAAGATGGTTCACAAAATTTGAAACAGATAACTCCTAGCATATTTAAACTATTAGATGGTTGAATAATAGGTTGGACCTCTTCTGTCTTTGTACTAGTGGTGGTGGTAACATTAGTCATTGATTTTTTTAATATCTTTGATCGACGATGATGTTGTTAAGACCATGTTGGAGTAAGATCCTTTTCTGACAACATCGGAGATCGCAGAAAGGCTTAATTCAGCTCAGCAAACTATTTCGGACCATATTCGGAAGATAGGATTGGTGTGGAAATATTCAAGATGGGTGCCACATGAATTAAGTCAGAAGAATTTGGATGATTGAGTCGTCATATGCACATCTCTGCTTGCTTGGAACAAAATCGAGCCCTTCTTGAACTGGATGATAACTGGGGATGAAAAGTGGATTACCTACGAAAACATCATAAGGAAAAGGGCATATTGTGAACCCGAAAAACCTAACCCTTCCACCTCTAAACCAAATTTGACTCTGAATAAGAGAATGTTGTGTATATGGTGGGACATTCAAGGACCAATACATTATGAGCTTTTAAAACCAAACGAAAAGCTCAATTCGGAGAAGTATTGTCAGCAACTGGATAATTTAAAGACAGCTGAAAAAGAGGCTGGCGATGTTCAATAGGAAGGACATCAATACTGCATCATGAAATGCCAGGCCACATGCTGCTTTGGGGACTCGTCAAAAAATTGCAGAACTAGGCTGGGAAATTCTGTCGCATCCACCATATTCCCCGAACTTAGCACCCTCCGACTATCATTTGTTTTTGTCCTTACAAAATTTTTTGAAGGGCAAAAAATCCAAAAATGAAGAAGATATCAAACAAGCACTGGTTCAATTTCTCACAACAAAAGATGAAACATTTTTCAAAAACGGGATATACAAATTGCCTTCATGCTGGCAAGAGGTCATTAATAATAATGGCAATTATATTATTTAATAAAGTTTATTGACGGTAAGAAAAATTTGTATTTTGTTTTATTCCAAAAACAAACAGAACTTTCCAATAGACCTGATATAATATATATTTATAATTTTATTACCATTATTATAATTAAATAAATTTATGATATTTCATTTTTAAAATCTTTTCTTGCTTCATGTCTATACGAATATTTCTGTTATATCTATTTCTATTCTCATATTACAAATAAATTCTAAATTTAACTATTTTACTAATTCATCTATTTATGATTTTGCAAACATACAAAATTAGACCTGAAAAATCTATATAGATGTTATTTTAGATTATATATTTATATAGATCAAAAATTCTATCAACTCTAAAATAATTTTTCAAAATGAAAAAATTTTGCTCATAATAAGAATAACTGAAAGTTTTCTTAAATGCATGTAAAATAATTTATCACAAATTTTCAAAGTTCCTTCTCGGTCATGATAATTTTTGCATTTTATTAACCAGTTCAGTGCCTTTGACGTAAATAGATATCAAGAAAGTGGAACAAAAAACAATAAAAAAAATGAGTTAAAAAATTCAATCCTGATTTTATTAATACATCTTTTGCAAATCAATTTTTTTTTGTATATTTGTTGAAATTATATCTTTCTAACAGTGGTTCGTAAATTTTTTTAGCTGCCAAAATATAAAAGTTCCTTCTCGGTCATGATAATTTTTGCATTTTATTAACCAGTTCAGTGCCTTTGATGTAAATAGACGACAGCTAGTATATATATATATATAATAAATAAGTTTTTATGCAAATAAACAATCGCATGCATCGCATTGTTTATGAAAACAATGTTTTCTGAATAATCGTTCTGAATAATGTGTTTCTTCTCTGAAGTCAGCATTACAATTAAGAATATAATTTCTTAATATTAATATATGTTTGCCCTGAATTAAATTATAATTTAAGTTATAAATAATTTGATTTATTTCAGAAACTGCAAAAGAAAGGATGATGATTTGAAAAAAGAATATTAATGTCAAAAAAAGAACTTGACGACAAATTCCATTTATGGATGACATAAAATTGGTTGAAGATAAAGTTTGCCAAGTACAGTAACAGTATTGTGAGGTAAGCAATTCTGAGGTAAGTAATTGTTTTATTCGATTTATTTTGTTCTCTCTTATTCTCCTGATCGATGATCAGGATGCTCATATGTGGAAAAGAACAGTCAAAATAATATTAAGTATGTATGGTGATATTCACTCATTTCTCTACCAGATTAACATTAGAATTATTAATTATAAGTATAGTTAATCATTATTAAATATAAAGCACTATATATTCAATCTGCTAAATTTGGGACGAGATACTGAGATTCCCATTCCTTAGATATCTTCTATGGAATTCGGACTCAATTAGTAAACCCCAAATTTGACATCCACCGCGATAGCGTATACGAAAACACATATTCAATTATTCCGATAAGTATGAAGGAGGACTTATAAACATTTGGCGATATAATACCTTATAATTTGGAATTTTGCTTTACCAGAATCCCATTTCTTGTAGTACTTACAAGTGATCCGGATCTCAATAAAAATTTCAAATTTTGCATATAAAAATATTCATTCACTAAAGAAATCAAAATAATTTGCAAATTAATTGCTTTTCAGTCAATAACATCAATTCTGTTATATGAATGTGGACAGATAAGAAAAAAATATTAATTGAAAAATACTGAATCTATTTTGCGGTCTGTAGTGCGTCGAAAACAAGAAACACAAATAAAATTTAATAAAGCAGTATTTATGTTTTTCTAATTTATAACAAATTTAACCGATCAGTTAGGTTATTTATATTTCCCATTAGACAGCGTGAATTTTTAAATAAACAGTTTCTTTTTATTAAGTAATATTTGAAAAAATTTACTATTATTTATGAACTTTCCAATAAAAAAATCGGTATAGAAATTGAATGAATGTCTGTTATTGAATGTTCAATGTGTGTTTGAAGTGTGAATGTGGAACTTCGGTTATGTACGATAACATGCGTGTATATGACTGGAGTAAAAGAATGTGGTGTAGGGTTTCACATACAACACTTAAAAATAACAACAGTTACACGAAGATATACATATTTGAACATTATCCGATCGTCGCATCCTCACTTTTACATATCACGCATTTTCACTTGACACACCACGACTACACAACACCTACACGTGTTTCCCAAAAACCAACCTCTGGGTCCACGTCCCGGGAAATGGAAACGCTCAATTAATAATTATTAATTGGCGGCTGAAGAGGCTCTGGTAACATTCAAACATTTATAGAAGTATTTTTGTTTAAAAGTAATGGAAAAATGAATAGGCCTAATATATTAAAAAAATTTTTATCCTTTCTATGACTGATTAAAGTAATGATTAATTTCCTATTTAGTAGAACAAATTAATGTCAAGTATTTTTCCCAATATTTATTTTTTACTACAGAATAAATATTTTCTGGAAAGTTTTACCTTATCTGCTATTAGGAAGAGTTTCGCCAATGAATATTCTGCTTCTAAATACGATGAATTGAAGAACATTATTTTTTAATCAAGTTTTCAACGTACAGTACGTTTTAGAAATGTAATAGCAAAATTTATTTAATACAGATATAATAAAGTATGTTATCGATTAAACAATATGTGCTCATATGAAGTGGCCAAATTTAGTGAAATTTAGTACCTTATAATTTTTGAAAACCGGGAAAATTTGCTCCAAATTTGTATAGGGCAGTGCTTCTGGAAGTGTGGGTCGCGACCCCATATGGGGTCGCTTGACAAAATTTGGGTGTCGCAGAAATTTTAGCAAGTGTTTTAATTCGTATTCCTAGTTTATACTATTTAATTCGTATTCCTCTATACCCAGGATCGCGAAAATATGTTCTCGGATAAAAGGGGTTGCCTAGTGGAAAAGTTTGAGAAGAGCTGGTATAGGGAATCCTTAGATAGCGACCTTATTTGGTTGCAGTGCATTCTGTCTTTTTAGAGGAAATAAAAATTTTAATTTAATTTTTTCCTTAATTTTAAAATTGTAAATAACGACAGAAAATAATGGCTTTCGCAGTAATTTTAGGATTAAACTTTTTTAGTGATTCAATATTTATAGGAATCGGTACAGCGGTTCCACTGATAAAGGCATATCTGCGCATCCAGCTAACCAGCCACGTTTTGCTATAAATATATATGATAGATCGGTTTGGAAAGTTTATCCCTTCCATTCATTCGCACTTTGCACTTGCATTTGTTTTGAATCCGGCATATTCTAAATTCTGCGCTTCTCTTTCTGAAAGAATAGAAAAAAATTGAATAGCACATTCCGTAATTAAAACTCCTAATATGGTTTCATGTAAGGATCGAGTAAATTCTATACAGGCCAGCACTATAATTTCTTTATTTTTGAAAGAAGAAGTAAAGTTCCCGAATTTTTCAGAGAGAATTTTTTTTTTCAAGAATAATGTAATCATTTTGCCGTATGCATCCGATAAATGTCTTAAGAACAAAATACTGTATTATTATTTTAGGAGATTGTTTATTATTACTTTAATCATGTTATATGCCTATAAGTTCTCGTTCTTGGATAGTGGCAGAATGAAATTATAAAATTATTTTATCTTTAAAGTTGTTTGATCTGCATGAATACTAATATTATATTCATTTGAAAAAATTTTTTATAAAAAAAATGGTTATATATTTAAAATTCTATTTAACGTCATTGTCAGTAACTTTTTCTACAGAATTATTAATGCTAGGAATATGTTTGGCATAAGTTTAGATTAATCAGTTTCTAATCGTAATCAGAACACGATCGAATATCATATGTATTGTTATACTATATGAGCGATCAAGCCAAAGAAATTGTTTTATTATTTAATTTCTCTGCTAAGATGATTTCTCCAGATTTTCATGTACAGGTTGATAATCAAAAATCCGAACCTCGGAACCTGAGGATTGCCGGATTTTCGAAAATTCCGGATTTTTGATGTATATATATGCTGTACAGCATATATTTAGCAGAGAAGTACTACTTGTACAGTGCTTTTAAGAAATAAAATTAAACATTAAATGAAAAGCAAATGAAATTTTAAAGACTATAATTCTACAGAATGTTAATTCAAATAAATAATAAGAAAGATCAAACCCAATAAATCTAAGAAAGAATGAGAAATGCTATAATGAAAGACAATAAATTCGTGTTACGATAAGAAATATACAGATTTGATTAAAAATTGTGTCTTCAATATTTATTAACGAAAAAATAAATAAATAAAAAAAAATATATATTTCGAAATGCTACAATAATACCCGAGAGAAGTCATTGTTGGAATATTTATGCAATAAATTTATTGTTGGTGGAAAATTCATCGAATCTCTCAGGAAAAAGCCATACAGAACCGCAATTTGGGTAAGAAATTTGTTTTATTTTATTCTGTCAGCTAATGTTTTACCGTTATTATAAGGAAAAGTAGTGAATTTGTAAGTAAAAATGAGGTGATAGCCATATAAAAATATATTAAACCATTAAAAGAATTAATAGTCTCGGTAATAACTTTTTGACTATAAAACAATATGGATAACATCGAAATATTAGGCCTCTCATCTATTCTGAAGCGAATGTTGATTTTGCGATTTTATCTCCGCACGATTTTATGTATTTTTACCAATGCTTATTAATTTTGTGCGTTATTGGTGCATTTATCAGGCCGTCCGATATTTTACTTGGCTAGTAGATTAAATTCAAATTTTTAACATATGTTTTTTTACATTTATGTAATCGATAGCGGGATTCGTTACTTACTATTAACGAATTAAGTGAAAAAATCTTAAAAGTGACTATCCTTTGAATTTTATATTTACCAAGCATTCACCGGACAATTCCATAACCAGGAACTTTCAGAGAAAATGACAGGCTCGGAACAACTAATATTTGAGACTCTTTATTAAAAAAAGAGAGAAAATTAACAAATATACAGTGGTTAAGTGTACAAGAATATTGAAAACATTGATAAAGAATAGCAAATTTTGACAAATACTGAAGCTCAAACAGTATCAAAATATATATTTTTTCTAATATATTGAGTTATAAATTGAGACCCGGGACAGCCGCCTCTATCGCTCCCTCCGATAGCCACTGTCCATACTATAGGATTCCCGCGGCAATGATGATTAGTTGGTTAATATAAAATAAACATTGAATTATTCTTCATTATATACGAATTCTACATCATTCGTTATGTAGACGAGCTTTTTATTATAACAGAAAACCAAGATAATATGCAAACTTTATTACTTCTTAATCGAAACGGGTTACAGATTGCCATCTAACTGGTTAAGCCACCATATCGCACGAGGGATATTCTGTATCTGGTGGCTGCCATTTATAGACCCCATCACAGGCTGGCCAACACCTATAATGGGATCAAACGGATGGTCGAATGATGAGGTTCAACGGGCCGGGCCCGAACCCTTCTGAAAAAATGATGTGGGACCCAAATCCTCCAAGGTGGTAGGCCACAGCTATACCACGCGGCCAGCCGTATAATTGGACAAATATAATAAAAAATATACAATATATTTCTACATCTATATATTGTTACGAACAACACATCTATATAGTGTATATATAAAAATATACAATATATTTCTACATCTATATATTGTTACGAACAACACACCTATATAATGTATATATACAAAACAACAGATTATAATATATAACTGATTTCTTTTCTTAAAAATTCAAAATTATTAATACAATTATGTACTGTATAAAGTGGCGGCATATAGGGCCTTTTCCGAAAGAACATTAATAATTTCTCAACAACAGAAGATAATGATGAGGGAATATGATGAATTAGCGAACACGATTTTCTGCCCTTTGAAAAACTAACTACTTTATCTAGGATCGATTAGGTTATTAAATAAAGAAAAGATGAATCTTAAACGGATAATGAAAAACGAAAGCGTGTTATAGCGGATGCATAAATTTCGATTATACCGGTTTACTCGTTGACGTAAAAATAAAACGTTAATAGAGAATTAAAAACGCACCGAAGTCGCTTTTCGATGGCATACTATATTATTTTAATCACTTACCAACGATAAACTATAGGTAGTAATGAAAACGAGAGCGTATCAAATACTAATTAAGAATTTACGAAGTAACGAGGTTTAGCTAAGAAATATTTGGTAGCTAAAAAGCGAAAGCATCGATAGATGTCCGAGTTGGTACGACCAACAGGGCATCGGAATTCTTCAATGAAATTAATCTTTTTGATCACTTTAGCAGATTAAAATTTCTTAAAACTAAATATGTCAGTGGTCAATATACACATTAGATAAGGTGATTACTATACAGAACACAAATAGCATTACATCTTATGGGAAACAAAACAGCATTTGAAATTTTGTCCCTTTAACCAGGTGGTCAGTGTCAAGGTGGTTATTTTAACAGGTTTCACTGTATTTCAAATTCACTCAAATAGAAAATAACAATTAAACTTTACTTTAAATAGAAATTTATTTTAATTAAACATTTATTTGTTCATAATAAATTACAGGTTGTTTTATTTTGGTTTATGATTCTTATTTTCTAATAAAAATTCTTATTTAGAAAATTTTTTTTTCTAGTATGAAGTATCAAAAAAAATCACAAATATAAATATTAATTTTAATAAATAAATGATAAACAACATACATAAAAAATACATTTCAAATTATATATGTAACTGTATTATACAGTATGGCTTTATTTATAATATAAACTCCATCATCTGCTGTGAATTTGGAAAAATTAAAATGGTAGACCAAAAGTGGAATTACATGCCTTCTGGCCACCATGATTTTATCTGCATAACATATAAAATAACTTTCACAAGGGGAGGTTCAGACATTCGGGTCACCGATTTTTTTGAAATTTTGCACACCTGTAGTAGTCTCCTAGGACAATATAATGTGTGAGTAATAAAGTGCACTACTCCAGGATTGTCGAGAAAATCGCACGAGAAGTTTCGTATTGAGTTCATATAATCTAAAATTTAA
>AYEL01073219.1:0-30867 GCA_000484575.1 Olivierus martensii | reverse complement strand
ACAAAGTTAACCTTTCGTTTACATTATCTCGTTCCTGGCGATACCTGCCCGCAATTTGATCTCGCGTTGTCGCCATAATATCTCGTGTTTCGTCGAGACTTATGTTTTTGTATATAAAATTCTGCTGATAATCAAGACACATTAATCGATTGTTTATCGTTAAATTAATACCTTCCTGAGGATGTTTATATATTACTTTACAAAAATATTTCTTTTATTTATAATTATATTAAATTTATCCTTTTTTTTGTATTATTTATTGAGAGAAGTTTCCGTAGTGAACGAGAAACTTCATCCATCTAAACTTCACATTCCTTTTCTTTTCTTTTTAACTTATCTATTCATACAATTAATAGTTCATCATAGAGAAAATGCGCACTATACAATTATATAGTCGCGATTCTCACATATGTCATTTCTGCAGACTTGAGAAAACTGACCGTATAAGCAGGGTATCCATATGTACAGAATATGAAAAATTCAATTTAAGGCAATGGAATTTTAACTATATAGTGTAAAAATTATTTTCTTTGGGACTCTTGAAAAAAACTATGGATATGAGAAAACAATAGATGCAGGTCTATATAAAACAGAAAACAAAGTACGTTAGATTAAAAGATAACATTAATAATAATATAAAACACTGTAACAGATTGTCGACACATATTGAACTTTTTACTGTATATTATGTAATCAATTAAGCAAAAAGGATCATTGGCAAAAAACAAAGTGAAATAATTTATACTTATAGTTATTGTTGCCAAATCCAGTTCATGGAAAATCACAAAGTATTAGAGCAATAGTAGTAAAATTCTTATATCAAAAACTAGTTAGCCCCTGGTCACTATGTGCCCAAATACATCAAAAATAAAACATTTGTTTCTTATCTGTCAAAATTTGAGATTTTTTATTTATTTAGCATATCCTTGTATATAATACTTTTGCTTGTGTTTTTTTTCCTCCAGATCAAATTTTGAAGTTTTCTTTACATGAAATTGGCAATTAACAAACTATCGGAACTATTTGACTAGCTTTAAAACACTGCTTAAACTCTAGTATACAAATTCATAAACTGAAGAAAACAGCACTCTTCGCAGTTGAGTAACAAGAAAACACTTTTATTCACTAACGTTTTCGGCCTAAAACGTTAATAATGTTAACGTTAATAACAAATAATAATAATAATAATAAATAATAATAAAGAAAATATTATTAATAAATAAAATTGAAATTAATTTGGAATCTTTGTTAGTCTGTTCCAGGATTATTTTCAGTTATTAAATAGGTTTCCCCTGCTTTATGAAAGTTTGTTTAGCATCATTTTGTTTTATGAAAGACCTGCTTTCACCAATTGAAAGAAATACAAAGAAGATTTTTGCTTTCATAAAAAAAGAAGTCAACCAGATGGCTGTGTGGTAATGCAGTAGCTATCAATATCCTAAAGGATCTGACTTCAATTCTGGATTTAACACCTGTAGTTTTTTAGAAGAGGTTCTGTTTCGACTATTAAATCCATCCTTCAACCTTCTGGTTAACCCCATCATGAATGTTGATCAGACTGTGATGGTCTCCAAATATATATCATATCTAATATGGTGCTTAACTGAAAACATAAGTTGCACTGTAACTGAAACTTCTGTTTTCAATTAAGCACCATATTATTGCACTATAAGTGAAACTATAGTATAAATACATTATTTATACTTTTTATAGTCTGTGTGTTTATCATATCATTCCTGCTTTTATTTTATCTTAGTGTTATTTTAGGTTTTATATGCTACTTGATAAATTATGTTTTTGGGTTTGGGAATATTAAAAAATTTTTTCCATATAAATTAAATAATTGTTTCTATGGTTTAAGCCTTTTTGGCTTACAAAAAAATTTCATAGGATTCTGCTGATGGATATCCCTCAATTTTAGCCTTTAAAAAAGTCTGAAATTGAGGGATTGGCTTATATATGATTGTATATGGTATATTATTTAAAACAAATAATGATTGGTTCTTTGCATTTTCCTTTGATAGCATCAGCTGCTATTCCAAACAATCATTTTTAAGACCAGTACTGTAAATAAATATGTTAGAATGAACTCATTTTTAAACAATATAATACTTACTTTTATCTTTTGTCTTACTCTTTCAATGAAAAACTTCCAACATACTTCTTTAGTATCAAATAAACCTAATGATTTCACTTCATTTCTAAAATGGCTAATAATATTTTCTGCATCTTCATCTGAGAATAATCCAGGTATTTCTCCAGAAGAAAGGAGATCATTAATTAATACTAAGAATTTTTCATCAGCAACTTCTGCATCTGTCATCAGAAACATTACTTCAAAGTTCTTTATTCCACTTTTCTCATATAATCTGGCTAAATCTCCCTATTAAACATCGTTAAAAAACAGAGTTATAATATAAAAATTACACATTATTATTATTATTTTTAAAAACAATATATTCTATTTAACATACACTCACTTAATATAATTTCACTATAATATATTATCCAATCTTAAAATTCAAATTAAATTTTACTACCAATTCTGTTAAAATGTACAGATACCTTGCATAATGTTCAATTTGTGCTTCTGGAATTGTGTGCATACTGGGCAGTTTTCCACTCCTGTCAGTTATAGCAAAATTTCTATTGTATGTTTTATTTCTTTTTTTTTATCATTTAAACTTTGTTAAATATTTTTGTTGATTCAGAAATGATGGAAAGTTTTAATATTTGGTGTTTTTAGTTAAACAAATACTTGAAAAAATTGTACTATAAGGATATTTGATATGATTTATCCAATTTTCTCTGTGTGTTGCATCATGACATATCAGAATAAATCTAAAATACATTACAACTATAAATCTAGATTTATTCTAGATATATTCTGATGATGAAATTCTGATAGTCTTTTGTATATAATAGAACAATTCGTTAGTGAAAAATAAATAAATATGCAATAAAAAGTTTAATTGTAATAAATAACATCTTCACAAACAATGTAGTTAAACTTATTTGCATATCAATCTGTTTGAAATATCATTTTGATTTTTATCATTTATCATTTTTTAAAATGATATACAATGATGTTAACATTATGTCATATACAAAGTTGACAGCTTCCATTCTTGATGGATATTCGTAAATCATATTTACCATGTTAAGTTGAGTAAATATGAAATATTAATGTTGAAAGTTAAACAATAATTTGAACAGAAATAAGATTGAAAAAAAAAAAAATTTTTTTGCTTCATGAATCAGATGGGAAATATTTGATTCATTACAAATTAGACTTAGATAGTCACTATTAGTTTTAGACAAGAGCAATTTTGCAACGTTCCATTAATGTTCCTGTTAATTTTCATCACCATAATTATTAGATAAATGCAAATCCCAATCAATAATAGGAATTGTGACATTTAGCTATTTGAACAGAAATTATTTTTTGACATATTCAACAAGAACACAATTTTATTTTAAAATAATTTTGATTAAAAAGTTTTATTTTTTCAATTTTATAATTGAAAAAATAAATATATACAAGTATTTCATGATTTATATATATCTGATTTCCATAAATCCAAACTTACATAAAGTTTTTCAAAATTTTTTCTTTTCAGATATAGAGCATAAAAATTTATTATATTTGCATGATATAACTCGAAACATTTAAAAAAACATATTACTTTATTTATTTATATTTGCAGTATTATTTGTTGATCTAAGTATTATATTACTGGTATGATATCATACATGCAACATTATCTCACTTTTAGTTAGGGAGCAATATTGCACCATAATATGGTAGATTTGCAGTATTATTTGTTGATCTAAGTATTATATTACTGGTATGATATCATACATGCAATATTATCTCACTTTTAGTTAGGGAGCAATATTGCACCATAATATGTAGTTACAATCACAGTAATCCACTAGTTCAAAAGTTTTGTTAAAAAATAATTTTCAGACTTTTGCAAAATCTGAGTTAAGTAAAACTCTAATCCCAATTATTTATACTAGTTAGCCTCTGGTCACTATGTGCCCAAATACACTGAAAATGAAATTTGTTTCTTATCTGTCAAATTTGAGATTTTTCATTTATTTAGCATAACCTTGAAGGGCTGCTGAGAGGGGGTGACATCACGGGCCTGACATCAAATAGGCCTGACCCGTCGGGCTCTAATGTGTCACATAATGTGTCCGATAATTCGCAGGTCGCTGCCAGAGGCACGGGCCCGACATCGAATAGGGCCTGACCCATCAGGCTCTAATGTGTCACATAATGTGTCCGATAATTTGCAGGTCGCTGCCAGAGGCACTGTCTACTACCATCCAAAGAGGTTGTGACAAAATAAACTATTTTATATATAACATGATATGTAATGTATCAAAATTTGAATTTATTGTACACTTTTTTAAATAAATGTTTAATATTTTATGTGACTTTTTTATTAAATCAAAGTGATGCACATTTTAAGTGGGGCCTGGATCACAAACTTGTCAAGGGCCCAAAAATTTCTCTCAGTGGCTCTGAACCTGTATATAATGATGCTTTTGCTTGTTTTTTCTCCAGACCAAACTTTGAAATTTTCTTTACATGAAATCGGAACTAACAAACTATTGATTTACCTTTTCAGTTATTTAAATAATAATTATAATTTTTAATCATAATTTCTGAAATGAATAAAATATTATTTAAATTCTGAAATAAACTAAATATTTAATTATTATTTAAATTCTGAAATAAATTAAATATTATTTAAATGCAACATTTATGTAGTCGCGACATGCCAAATGCAAACTGAACTCTCGAGCCGGGGAACAAACAATTTACAATTCAGCACTACTTGCAGTTGAGTATTTCTTCTAAGAACTATTAGCAAACATTTTCGATATACTCCATATATCCTCTTCAGGCTCTATGATAGAGCCTGAAGAGGGTATATAGAGTATACCGAAAACGTTTGCTAATAGTTCTTAGAAGAAATACTCAACTGCAAGTAGTGCTGAATTGTAAGTAAGTATTAAGAGTTTAAGCAGTTTTTTATGATATGAATAAAATATTATTTAAATTCTGAAATAAATTAAATATTATTTAAATGTAATATTTATGTAGCCTCAACACGCTGAATGCAAACTGAACAGCTAACATTTTTGGTTGAAAAAGTCAGAAATTGAAGTCAAATAACAAAAAGAAGTATACAAATATAAAAAGGAAGTAAACTATGATAATTTAACACAAAATTTATAATGAGATTGGGAATTGTTTTCTAAATAACAGCAAAACTTCTGGTCACAAGAGTTTGCATATGCGCAGAAACATGGACTTCACACGCTTATTCCTTTATTTTATATGATGATGATAATGATTGTTATATTCTTTTTGCTATTGAACCCTTGAATGCAACCATAGCTTATCAGTCATAATAAAAACAGAAAATATGATAAAGAAAGCACGTGCACTTCTGATAATATGGAGATTAAAGCATGTGCACTGGCCAAGCATTGATTCTTATAGACTTAAGATGGCAATGCTCCCTTGTGGACCAAAATAGGCAATAGTATTATAACTAACAGAACTATGGCAGGAAATAATTTCATAACTCTATAAGTACGACAAAAAATCAGTACACTTAAAAGCACTTTTGATTTAATATAAAAATCCTCATCAGCTATTACAAATATTAGAACAACATAGATTGTTATACACAACGCATAGCTATATATAATTAATAGGCAATAGTTATAATTATTATCTTAAAATAAAAATAATAATAATTTCTGAAATAAATTATTAGTTATTATAATTTTTGAAATAAATAAAATATTTAAATTCTGAAATAAATTAAATATTATCTAAATGCAATGTTTACGTAGCCTCAGCATGCTGAATGCAAACTGAACTCTTGAGCTCAGGAACAAGTAACATTTTTCGATCAAAGAAAACATAAATTGAAGTCAAATAACCTAAAGAAGTATACAAACATAAATAGGAAGTAAACTATGATGATTAAAAACAAAATTTATAATGAGATTTGGATTTAGTTTTCTAAAAGAGGCAATTAAAGATTCGAAGTGAGAGAAAATAATAATGGTAGGACCTTGGACGGCACTTACGGTCCCGGAGTTTACACATGTGCAGAAACATGAACTCCACATGCTTATTCCTTTCTTATATATGATAATTATTGAAACTTTTTTCACTAAAGGGAATTATAAATTCACTAAATCTCTATCAAATCTCTATCTCTAGCAATTTTATATGTATATATTTAAAATTTCAATAAAACTATTTATATTTTTTGGCAAATGGCATTAATATATTGGTAACTAAAAATCAAAGATCATGTAATTTATCAGGCATTAATATATCAGTAACTAAAAATCAAAGATCGCTAATTTATTGTTTTTCAAAATTTTTTATCAAAATTTTAGTGATAAAGTTGGGGGTAGGCTTATACATGGGTTATGCATTTTTACCAATTTTCAAACTCTGAAGTCGGGGGTTGGCTTATATTCGAGTATAGACGGTATATATTTTTTTTTTTATCAAAAAAACATTAAAAATTACCAGATCTGGCAACATGCAAGGCCATGCCATTCATACGAACAAGCAATAAGTTTTGGGTTTACCTTGGTGTTTTACGGATAGAAGCGGAAGTGATGATTGTTTATGTTAGTGAACTTTGTTATGTGTTTTAATTTGCTTAACCAAGTACGGTAATAAAATTTGTTATGAAAGTGACATTTGTGGATATGTGTTTGTTTCTTATTTCAATACTGTATTACAGTAATTATTCAGTGTTTCAAGAAAATGGACAATTTATTGAGAGAACAACCAAACCAGGGAAGTAAGGTATGGTGGGACTTTACAGATTTTCTCCACTTGTTACCAGAGGGGTTAGTCAATTGCAACCACTAATCACAACAGACGGATAGCACTACAGTTGTACAAGTTGGACAATTATCAAGTGGGTGTTCCATTTTTTCTCCTCCCCAACAATTTCAGAATGAAACAAAGCAGTAATGTCTATTTTTAGGTACACATCTGAAAGAGTAGGCAATTTTACATTAGGGAATTGAAAAGAGTTTTGAAATTAAAAAATGGCTGTTGAAATTCCTTTGCCATGAACTCAAAATGACCATATAAGCAATTATATATTTAATGCCTGACTATATGGGCAGTAACAAAATATACAGAACTCTTATTAAGTCAGCAGAGACTTTTCAAAAGTGATCATATTGTAAGGATATGGAAAATGATGGAATAATAAGAAATGAAGTTATACCTGGTTGTGGGCAGTTTCGTTGTGTTGGTTGCCATGTTGACCTTGCATCAGTCATAATTATGTTAAATTATACAAGTGGCAGTGGAATATTAAGTTTCTGTTTAAAAATTGTGTTAATATTGTTTTATAGTAATTTTTATATTATTTCAGTTAATAGAAAATGTTTTTTGAATGTTTTAACAATATTATTATTTAATGTATGATTTAAAGTCAACACTAGAGGTGGTCCAGTTTGTTCTTATGTCTTGTATTGTGGAGAGAAGTTGACTTGTCTGTGAACTGTCATTACTTACTACATTTGATCTTGTCAAGAAGTTTATATGTTCCGCCATTGTTGGATTTATTATTTAACAGTTACATTTAATAAGAAGGACTACACTTGTACTTTTTCTAATTGTAAGTTAACTTTATTTAATGAAATAGTTTTGATTAATAATATAACTTGTGTGATGGAGGCTGCCTTTGTGATTTTAAATTGGTTGTCAGAGGTAGACATTGGAATAAATATAACAATTTATGTTGAACCTCGAAAGAGACTGGGGGAGTGGGTTCAGAACAAAGATAGCGATTTGGTCAGGCATGAGCCAATTATTATAATATATATGGAGTAACCTTATAAGCAGATGACCATGTAACGAGGTCTGACTGTATATAATCTTATAATTACAGAAAAATTAAACACAAATTTATGAAAATACAGTATTTACAACATAAATAAAAATTAATTCTTAAATAAATATAAATTTTAAAACTAAAAATTAAAATAAAATAATTAAATAAGAATAACTACATTTCAATATTGTTTCAAATTGAAATTGTTTATGTTCAATTACAATGTTTTTTTATTAAAATTTGTATAATTTAAAAACTTAAAAACATTGCAAAAACAAACCTATTTAGTCTTAAAATTATAATTTTATCACATTAATTTTTTTATAAACAAGAAATGAATATAATTTAATTATTACATTATTAAATATATCAGCTTATTGTAAAAATAAATAAGTCTGTATCATCCATTTCTGAAAAATAACTATTTAAATTTTATCTTAAATAAAAAATAAGAGAGTACTTTATGGTTGATTTATATCATTAAATATATTTTAATATTTTTGGATTTAATATATTTTTTCAATAAACTGGTACCACAAAAATAACCACAAAATACTTACATCCCAATTGAGACAGCCTGCATTAACACTCATACGTTGTTTCAGTGCACTGTCCACACTAGTGATATAAAACTACCAAAGAAATGTATTTTATTAATATAATCATATAACTTGTATAACTGAATCAATCAAATATGAAATATTCAAGCTGATTTGATACTTAATTAAATCTAAATATAAAGATAATAATTGTTTCTTTCCATAGAAAATAAATTTTTATTTAGTTTTATTTATAGCATAAATTCATAAATTTATGAATATAGATAGACCTTGGCTTATGACAAATTCCTAAATGATAAATGATTCTCATGATGTCATTGATAAATTCTGCTATTAGTCAATGCAATTGACTGGGTTTGATTCCTGGATCAATAGTCTGATATAAGAAAAGCATCCAAAAAAGGATGCTTTCCATACATCAGACCATTGGTCCAGGAATCTGATCTATTAGTTTCCTGGGTCTATTAGGTCTATGTCTGATTCCTATTAGTTTTATGTTCATTAAAATAATATATAGTCTTTTAGTAAAATTTAGTTGTGAAAAAGTTAGAAATCTTGAGCATTTTTGATTTCTAATGGTGGAGTTCAAAATTTTTGAAACTGAATTCCATTGTAAATTGAGGACTATCTATACAAATTATTTACATAAGTATTTTTGGGTTGAAATGGAATATCTTTCAAGGGATGATATCATCCATGCAACAGAATATTTATAAATAATTGATAAACATGATATAAATATATTAAATACCATTACTATTTATTGATATAAATAAATTTTATGATGTTATAATATATAATTGGTTATTTAAATAAATAAAAAACAAAGTTCATAGGATGAAAACTAAAATATCCAATAGATTTTTAATTTTATATGAATTATAAATTATTATGAATTTTATATTGAATTACAAATAAAACTGCCATATATTTTATTTTAGCACTGGAGAAGTGTTCCTGGAAAAATGCTAACTAAATCAGTGCTATACATAATTATAATAAAATACTCCAATGAAGATACATTCTCAACTCTCATTCATTGCAATTTATTACTTATGGTTGGTTGGTTTGTTGGCATTTAATAGCACAAGGGCATCACAGGCCAAACTGCACCAGACACTGGTTGAAACTTAACAAATGCATTCTTAAAAATATGAAAATTTTGTACTGAAAAACTTTTATCATTTAAAAATGACTTTATCATTTTGAACATGAATTACAGCTTGAAATTAAAAAAATTAATATATAAATAGTTAAAATAATCAATCTTTCATAATTATTTTCTTCATGTAAAAATTTTTCCTTTATCACATTAATTTTAAAGGTGCTCTTCCAACCAACAAAAATGTCTAAAGTGATGCTTTGAAGAGAATGTTTTGAAACCCATTGGTCTATATGAATTTCCTTGAAATGTACGAGAAAAATGTCTTCTATTGTTTTTAAAAAATATTTGTAATTAAAATTATAATTAATTCTTATTAGTTATAGATTATACGAATATATATTGCTACAGATTAAACAAACTTTTAATATTTAAAAAATATGTAATTAAAAAATCATATATAGTTGAAATTTTACATCTGTGTGTTGCCACATCCATACCAGAGATTTTCTATTCACAATTAATAATGTGAATCTAAGGATTGCAAAGGGTTACTGCTTACTGTAATAGTAAATCAAGTAATAAACTGATTTTTTTTCAAGCAATAGTGTCATTTTTTTTATTACTTATGAATAATATATTAGCAGTTTATTGGTTTTGGATTACTTATACAATAATACAGATGATTATTATTTAATAAAAATATATTGTGTATTCTCAAATGAATAATTATGAAAGAAAAATTAAATACAGTATTACTGCCTTCATCAGTGCATGACAAACTTGACAGAACTGGAAGAGAATATTGATCAATAAACTATCTGATATATTTCAAGGATATTTTTAATTCTGCCAAATTATAATCTTTGAATAAAGAGAAATTTTAATAATTACAAATAATTTTCATTTAGGTAATTTGCATTATATATAATATGCATTATATATGAAGTGATAATTAAATTATAATTGTTAACTAATTAAATTTGAAGAAAAATATGTCTGTGGCTAAAAGATTAGCTAGAATATTTTATAGCTAGGAATATTTCAATTGGCTGAGTTCAATTTTGTTTATTTTTAAATTTAAAACGATGTCTAATGAGAATATGCTATATAATCTTGCTGGTCTAGCAGTTAGGATGAAAGAGTGTTACCCCAAAATATCCCTAGTTTGATTTCATTTTTTTCTTCAGATTAATTAAATATAGTTTAATTATTAATTCATAAATGATCACTTTTAATTTAAATTAAAAGATAATAGTAATCAGATTATTAATTAAAAGATAATAGTAATCAGTAAGAACTATTTTTGATAATTAAAATTTTCATTTATTCTAAGAGTTTAATTTGTGAAGACTAAAATTACTAACAGGAAAATGAACCAAGCTGTTTTTCAACCATTGAAAAATGGATCAATTGTCCACTTCTTTCTTCTTTGTGACTTGTGAGTAAAGCAACATTAACTAGATAAGCCTGTAATACTGTTAATTTTAATGATTTTTATACCTTCATGGGAATGCAATAATTTTATATTTTTAATTTAATTATGTGATTTTATATTAATTACAATTTTTTTGATATCAAGAATTTCATATTTGCTAAAATGAAATGCAACACATTGCACATTGTAAAAATTATAAATGAAAAAACTAAAAAATTTTAGATATACAATGATTTAAAGTGTGTTACATTTCATATACATCATTATTCATTATATTTTTATTATCTATAACTATCTTAGAATAACTCATTAACAACATTTTGCTATATTTTGTGAATGAAAAATAAAAATTTATTGACAAAATTAGTTTGTAAATTTTTGAAATCAATTGGAATTGTATTTACAAATTATGATCAGTAATATAGAAATTCCCCCAATAATATATACAGGAAGAATTTCTATTTACAACTGTTTGCACTTATAACAGTGATGAAACTAGTAAATTCTGTGATTGGCAATTAAGTTATATCAGTTTGAGTCGCTGACCCAATGATCTGATATATGGAAAGCATCATTTTTTGTGTTTGGTGCTTTTAATTTTGTTTTTTAATATTTATTAAAATAATGTATAGTGTCCTAGTAAAATTTAATTGTGAAAAATCCATAAATTTTGGGCATTTCCAACTAAATCTAATTTATGACAGCTATTGTAAATAAAGGATTAGCTGTATATTTCAAATTCTAATATTTTATAGCATTCTGATGAGCAACTAAAAATATTTTTTACATTTGATATAGATTTGGAATAGTTACTCATTGATAATGCAATTGAATAAAAGTTAAAAACAAAATATATATTCAAAATCTTACTTGTAAAGGAGATGATGCTCTACGATTAAGATAATAACAACGATGTAGTTGCTTTAATGTTTTTGACATTTCCTATTAAAAATTAAATTGCATCAAAAATTAATATATAATATAATTATATTATATATTATATATTCCTAATAAACATGATTATATCAAAATGACCTTTATTCAATCTTGTATTCTCATTGAACTAATATATTATTTGTAAGTTTCATTCCATATAATATATAATTATATAATTTTGTTAAATTTATTCAACATTAAACTATATACTATATCTCTAATATATGTATGATAACCTAAAATATGCTTTAGTCTAAAAATCTTTAATTTACAAACTAATTGGTACAAAATAACCTATATTAGTAATTCTATGCATATATTTAACAAGGGAAATTAATTTTCATAAATTTCCTATATCCTTCTTATTCTGCAATAAAAACTGTAGGACTAATTGAAAATTTTCAAAAAACACCAAAATTATCACAAACTTTTAGATTACATCCTCAACAATAAAAATGATGCACAAATGCAAGTTATTTTATAGTTATATTTATTGGCTTATTTTGTAAAAAAAATAATATACCAATACTCCTTATTACTTGAATAATTACTTAGCACAATTTGCAGTTTAAAAATAACTCTCTTTTAATTAATATTCATACAATACTAACATTTTCGGCGTACAAACGCCATCCTCTGGTATTTCACCTTTCTTTACAATAGAATCAAGATAACCTTATAACATTTCTATGGAACATTAACTCTTCGGAACAAATTCAAAAAACTTCGTTTTTCGTACGGCTTTAAATTCAAAATATAGTTACAATTTAAAATAGATAAAACTCTAATATCTATATTTATAAATTCAGTACGCATTATATAGTAAAATAAAACCAAATAACATATTAACTTGGGAAGTAATTATAACATAGGGACTACACGATTTCGATAATATATATCGTGTTTCCAATAACGAGATTATCAGTTCAGTTAACATAAACTTATACTGTAACTATAAACTATATAGTTCCTACATACGGCATCTAACGTTTTCTTAACTCGCATACCAGTCCTTCTTTAGACGACTAAATTAACTTCGCATTACTCATAACATACTTCCATGCTCCTGACGGCTCCCAGTTCAGCTTGCTGTTAACTAAATTCTCTTTATTGCCTCTTCTTAATATCTCTATTGTCTCAGTTATTGTTGGCTGCGTGTACGTTGGTACCGACTTAATTCTTTCTACCTCTGCCCATTTGATTTCAATATCGCTGTTATACGCCTCTACTGCTAGCGCTGTCGTCAATTTTGCATTTCTCACGTCTCTCTTATGCTCTTCAATTCTTCTATTAATGGTTCTTGCCGTGACGCCTATGTACGCTTTATCTTCATTTTCTTTTATGTCTCTTAACGGTATTCTATAGACTCCGCTTTTTTCTTGTTGTTCTAGTGGTTCCTTATCATTCCTTAATGCATTGAAAAGGGTCGGGTTTCTTCTTGCTGCTAGCCGCTTTTTATTCTTCTTTGCTAACTTTCTCATGACACTTAGACTCTTAAGGTGGTACGGTACTACCATGAAGCTATTATCTTCTTTCTCTTCTTCTCTAGATTTTCCTAATTTATTCCTCACTTCATTGTATACCTGGTTAAGAAACATATCATTATATCCATGGCTTTTACCTACCTTCCTGATATATTTCAACTCTTCTTTCAGATTTCCCTCAGTAGAACAATACATTAGCGCTCTTTTATAAAAACTTCTAAAGGAGGCTTTCTTATAAGATGTTGGGTCATTCGACCATTTGGGAATTAAGACTGGCCTATACGTTGGCTTTCTGTATATACTTGTTTTTATAGTACCATCTTGAACTTCTAGCTGTAAATCCAAGAAATGTATGCCTATTTTACTTTTTTGTTCATTTTTCAGTCTTAGGCCATAATTTTCTAATGTCAATGCTTTCGCTAATTCTTCTGTGTCCTGGTCTTCCTTCCATATTACCAAAATATCGTCTATATAGCGTAAGTATAGCACCATACCCGGCAAGAACCTATTCAGCACTTGTTCTTCCACATTCCTTAGCAGTATTTCCGCTAACATTCCTGCCATAGGGCTTCCTATTGGCACCCCTACTGTCTGTTTATATATTCGGCCATTAAACCTAAAATAGGAGCCGTAGCATATTAGGTGCGCTACCTCTCTAAGTATTGCTGCATCTACATTTTCTTGATGGATATTCTCAAGTAAAAATCTATAAAACTGAATACAGACTGGTTCAAGTCTTAACGACGGGTATAGTGCTTCAAAATCGTATGATGTTAGAACATTGCTATGTTCGATGCTAAGACTTTTAATTCTTTCTAACACTTTTTCTGTAATCCTCGTTGATCGATCTATTTCTCCAAGTATCCCACTACACCAGTCTGCTATGGCTTTTTCTAACCCATATGTCGGCGCCTTCCTCTTTTCAACTATCGGTCTGTTTTTATTCTGAATTTGTTCCGAAGAGTTAATGTTCCATAGAAATGTTATAAGGTTATCTTGATTCTATTGTAAAGAAAGGTGAAATACCTGAGGATGGCGTTTGTACGCCGAAAACGTTAGTATTGTATGAATATTAATTAAAAGAGAGTTATTTTTAAACTGCAAAGTGTGCTAAGTAATTATTCAATGAATTTGGAATTTGAGCAGTGAAATAGTGAAAAACTCCTTATTACCTGATTGCATTCAATATAGTGGCTGTGTCCCACTGTAAAAAACTGGTTATATTTAACATAAATATAAAACAGCTTACAATGATCACAAGTTTTATATTTATTATATATTTAACATTTTCTTTTGATTTCAAAAATAAAATTTATTTAATTCTTAACCCATTTGTTTCCATTGAAATGTCAAGAATGTGGAATAAAAAAAAAAGTTAAAAAGATTTAATCCTGATTTTATTAATATAAATTTTGAAAACTGATTTTTGTGTGTAATTGTAGAAAATACACCCTTTTGACAGCAGTCTAGATTTTTTTTAATTACCAAAATATTTTTTTAAAATTATGTATAAACAAACATTGTTTATAGCTGAACTGCTCAATAAAATTTGGATTTTTTTTAATCCCATCTTGTTGATTTTATAATCTAGTATATCAAAATTATTCTCATTTTGGGATTCAATAAAGGATATTTTTGAAATTTTAAATAAAAATGAATTTTTCATACAATGAGCTATAAAATACTGAAATTGAAATTATTATTATAGCTAATTGCTACAATAAACCATCTAAAGTTCAATTAGAGCAACATAAAGAATATTACAACTGTTTATTATTATTTATTTTATTTTTATTTAACAAATTGTCCCTTGTGCAGGGATAATGAAACAAAAAATAACCAATATACACATCAAGACAAATTATTAATATTCTACATAATAAATACAAAAATCAATCTTATTTACTAAACAAAACCAAAATTCTATATTTCCATGCAGCTGTCCAATAAATAATAATAATAATAATAACAACAACATATAACTTCAGGAACTCCATGATAGCTCAAACAGATAAACATAGACATGATCAAGTGGTTAAAATAATCCATCGAAAGATAGTTATAATGTACAAACTTTAAGATAATAGAAACTCCTATTATAAATATATACCAAACACCTATAGTATTGTTATGTATTACTTATCAATGATGATATTTACTTATAATTTTACTAAAGAATAGATATTTATATTAGTACAGTGACAGTGTGTCAACTATCTGTATGTAATAAGATGATAAGAAATGATCCACTCCATTGTGTTAGTCTGTATTGTTTTGCAAAGGTTTATACCTGAAAAATTACCCTACACAATAAAATGTTAGTCTGTATTATCTTATAGAAAGATTTAACCTGAAAAATTACCGGTACAATAAAATGTTGTTATAATTTTTATATAAGGAATTTTTTAAGAAAGCACACAACAAGTATTAGTGATGCAGTGTTTATATAAGGATTTTTTTAAGAAAGTACACAACAAGTATTAGTGTACATAGTGTTGCCATACTTTTGAAAATCCCTAATATATCAAAAATTGAAAATTCCTTTTCTGCTACTGTCTCAATTAAGCATACATCAAAAATTGAAAATTCCTTTTCTGCTACTGTCCCAATTAAGCGAAAAGTTGTCCCAAATTAAGCGTTTAAATTATGTATTAGTTTATTAGTTTGATTTCAGTTCTTTGAGATTTGTCCCAATTACATGGCTGTCCCAATTAAGCGGAATCCACTGTATATATAAATTTTCATTCTGGCATCATTTTTGACATTTTTTCTCAATATTTTTATTGTATATCATTACAGTATTTGATATACATTATATGTATTCTGTTCTTTATTGTTTTGTATCTTCCTGTGGTGTGTAATTTATATGTATTCTTACAAACAAGTTCATTTGCAAAGTTTGTTTCCTGTAATTCTACTAACAATCTTTCTGATTGTATATTTTCAATAATTCTTTTTTTGTTACCTGTAAGAATTATCTATCTCAAAATTATTCAAAATATATGCTGACTAACTTTTCAACAGAAAGGTCATATTGAAACATTGCTAAGAAATTCTAAAATACTAAATATTTAAATAGTCTAATAATTTGATGATACAATTTCCACTAAAAAAATGCATAATATAATTAATTTTTTACTTTTTAATTAAAATATTTAGTTTTATGATATATTTATATTACTTGTTATCAATTTATATTGATCAACAAAGTATATAAACAATATGATGTAGAAAAAAAATCAAAATTTTTTACTTCACGTTTACTGTAATTCTGATCATTTTAATTTATCTCTTAAACTATTAGTTGATCTGAGTTATTAAATAACCAATAGAGGATAACTGTGATACTTGTTGAAAGAAAAACTTCAAAGTTAAAAGTTAATTTGTGAGGTCTGGTTCCACCTCCAGTAATTGGAGTGGCATGATAATCTGACTAATGTAAATCATAGATATTCTAGAACCCATATTATCAGGTCATCTCATAAGTAATGTTGTTTTTCACATGTCCTACAGCTGCTGCTTCTAGCAACCAGATGATGAAGTAGACCAAAGGCATGATAAGACATATTGCATGACATGCTCTTCATGTAATATAAGGCAGAGAATAACAGTTATACATGCATCCCTTGTGCCATTAAAGTCTATAGGAAATGGTGGTTTTTGAAGAACACAAAGTATATTATGCTGTATGAGTTTAAACAAGGGCATACAACAACTGTACAACAGGAAACATCAATACCATATATGGGCAGAGAACCCTGAATGTCAGAATATCAACAATGATTCCAGAAATTACAATTTGGGAACAGGACCCTCACGAATATGCCAATCTGCTGAACTGGATAATGATGTACCGAGAACTGTTGCTGAAGAGAATCTAGAGGTAACAGTCAAGGAATTGGTCACAATCATCCATTCATCCCATTCAACTATTCACAGGCATCCCACAGGACCTTCATTATGTATAAAAACTGGGTAAATGGATAATTTATGAGCTCACACCACAAAATCTGCAACAGCATGTGGACATTTGCAGTTCTTTGCTCTCCTGTAAAAAGAGGAAGCCATTTTTGAAAAGAGTGACTATAGGAGATGAAAAATGGATTCTATACCATAACATTAAGCACAAACATCAGTGGCTTCCTAAAACATTCTGCCTGCAACAGTGGCTAAATCTTGACATGCTCCACATAAGGTTTTACTGAATGTTTGGTGGATATGCAAGGTATAATCCATTATAAGCTTCTGCTACTGAACCAAATCATTGGAGAGGTCTACTGTCAACAGCTAGAGCCTCTATGTACTACATTGCAGGAAAAACATCTGGCATTCTTAATTATAAAGGCAAAGTGACTGTGTGAAACCACACAGAATGACTAATGTCAAGTTGCAAGAGTTTGGATGGAAAAACTTCCCCATCCAGCATATTCCTGACCTTACACTATCTGACTACCATCTGTTTCCCAGCCTCAAACACTATGTTTTTTTGGGAAAACTTTGAAATGTCAAGGAGATGCACTGAACTCTGTCTGAGTTTTTGGATCAAAATCCATGGAGTTCTTTGAGTTGGGCATTCAAAATTTACTGAACAGTGGGAGAAGTTGTAAGTACTGGGGACACATTATGATGATTAAAAACATCTGTTCCAGGTAAATTTTGTTTGTTTTCTTCAAACATGAAAAAACAACATTACTTATGGGATGACCTGATAATTCAGGATTTATAGATTATAAAGAAATAGAATTTTAGAAATAAATAATAGATATAAATAGGTGTTAGAAATATTTGCTATTTTAAAATAATTTGTATTTAAAATAATTTTTGTAAAATAATTTTTTTTGCTATTTTAAAATAATTTGTATTTAAAATAATTTTTGTAAAATAATTTTTTTTATTTTATTGTAAAATCTATACTTAATCATGTAAAAGATATATTTAATGATGTACAGAACTCTCTCTGAAATGTTTAAGTAGACTAAGTAATACTCTTAAATATACTCAGTAACTTATGATCTTAAATTTTTATCATCATCATCTATTAGTGATAATTATATTCTTTAATAAAATTTTTTTCAGTATGTTTAACTTTGAATGTTGATGTCTACAATAAGAAAAAAAGTTTAATGTATAGTCGCACAAGAAAGTAAATCACAACCCTTACGCTGATCGGCTCATTGTCGATGTCAGGAGTGAATCATGACGTCAAGTCATATCTTGACCAATTTAATCAAAATTAAAATAATACGAATAGAATAAATTAAAGCTATTTAGTATATTAATATATAGAGTTATTGCCATAGGTAAATAATATGGTGTTTAAGAAATATGAGATCTGATGCAAAATTTATTCTTTCCTGAAAGGTTATGTCCATCGATATCCTTGGTTATGTCACTATCTTTCTTGCTATAATTTGCATTTCATTTCTGATGCGCACCTTATAATTTATTAAATTCACTTCGGTCTGCTATTTCTAATATCACTTATAAATTTTCTTAAAATAGTATTTTATTAATGAAAATAATGTAACGTCATAATTTATTGCTGTTGGTTTAAATTTAAAGATGTAGGTTTATCAAATTTAGTTTGTTGGTTTATCTAAAACAATTATTAATTACTATCAATTTGTGTAGATTGACATTTTGATCTGTACTCCAGCAAAAAATATTTAGATATGAACCAACATCTCAACATGAAAAGAATGTTACCATGACAGCTGTCACCATTGAGTTTTGAAAGTGATGATAAGTGTAGGATTTTACTTTTTTGCTTGAATAAGAACAGCATCAAATAAATCAGATTCGAGACTTGTCTGAACAACAAAATCATTATATTCTTCCGATGCAAACTTAACCTCGAACAAAAAGAGGAAAGAATGATACATTTTTTAGATGCGCAGGTTATATACGAGCCCCCTATGATCTTTACAATGGTATACAGAAAGCTTTCTAATATAGAAGTAATTATACTTAGATGGTCCAATGATAGGTGGAAATATAAAAAAGCGGCTATTAGGTCGTGCCTCAAAAGGCTCTAACCCACTGCAGCACAGAAAGCTTCCTAAACATATAAGTTGGAAAGATAAAGGAGATAGCTTGGAGACATGGATACTCAAAAAATATTGTGGATAAAACTCTTAAAGAAATAAAGCTAAAAAATGAAAATACGGATAACATTAGACAAGAGGGAGGAAGCCGAGACCACACAGTTACTAGCGTAGCAGAAAAAGAGGAGTGTGAAGTTGTTACCGATGTGCTAGAAAAATTCGATATGGTACGGAAAGTGCTCAAACATAAAAAGAAAATACCATCTTTTAAGAGGCCATGAACAATAACCAATTTACTCAAAAATGTAAAAGATAAATATGGTAGACAGGAACAATCTGGGGTATATGAAATACCTCTTACAAATATAGATAGGGAGACAAAGGAGGTATATGTAGATGCCATGTCCAGAAACCTGAAAGACAGACTGAAAGAGCATGAAACGGACATAAAGAAAGGCCTTCAGACTACGGCCCTTGCTAGAAGAGCATATGAATATGATATCAAAGTGGAATGGGGCAATGCCAAAGTGGTAAGAAGAGTGGAAGTTTTGAAGGAAGTAGAGGGGGAGAAGTGATTAATGAAAGACAATCAGTAGATCTACCATTGCCATGGAAATATATCATAAAACATGGATAAGTAAAGGATTAACTAGTTAGGTTAATAATCAGAAAAATCTAGATTGAATAAGGTCTAGTAAGCTTTGGACGGGATGTATCAAATAGTTGTTAATGGACAATTGGAAAATGCTATATTTTTGTACCCTAGGGTTACATATACCTGTATTTAAATAATAATATGTAAGTTTTTTGATTGAATGGCATGTAACCCTTTTAAGGACTGTTTAAATTTTTATGTTTCCAAACCATTTAAAAAGTTCTATATGTTGTAAGTTTCAAATTTTAAAATATTGTAACGCTCTTTATATTCTACTTCGATTTGTAACGACTGTGTTCTGTTCGAAAATAGATTGGTTGATTAATGTATGAGCTGATGAGGGCGTTTTAGCACTGAAAACGTTACTCAATAAATAGTTCTTTTAAAGTGTATAGTAGTGTTTGGCCTGCTGAATAGTGCTAGAAAAATTGCATCAGAAGTTTAATGCCTGTTAGAGCAGTGAGAAAGAAAGAAAAAGAAAATTATCCAAAATCGTTATATTTTAATCCAACAGAATTAAAAGATATTTATCGTCAATTATTAATTTATTGTTTACAATTTTAAGTTTAGGACTAGAGAATGCAAGAACGCATATTTATGTTTTTGAGCTATCTTTTTCTCTTTCAAGCTGAAGAGGAGAAAGAGATCTTTCTTATTCCTCTATAGTTATTTGTTTCATTGATCTCTCTTCTCCCTCTATTGAACAAAGCATGAGTTTACAGTATTGAATTTATCGTGGAAACAAATAACCTGAAAAATCTTGTATTGTTTAAAATATCTTCCAGAAATGGATCATAGTCTCAGTTTTTACATTTGAACATGAAAAGATCCTGAAATGGCTTCACAGAGAACTTCACCTTCTCACTTGGTTCTGAATTTTCGTTGTCTTTCTGCTTGTTTTTCTTGTCGATATGTTGAGTATTTATTTGTTAGAACTTGATGAAAAATATCATTATTAAAGGTCATTTATATATATGAGATCTCTCTATTCTTAGACCTATCTTTATATTTGACACTTCTTTTACTCATCTAGAGTTGTATTTCAGTTTCTACAATATAGCAACTTGAATTATGTTGCTGTTAATAAACTTTGTTTTTGCATAAAAACACACTGAAAACATCATTTATGTGATTGCAAACCATATTAGCAATAAATATCGATCGCACATATTACGAAACAAATTATCCGCGAGTTGTCATACAACATATCTCAAGTCAACATAGCTATTTAATAAATATAAAGTGTAGAATTTTATGAATTGAAGTCTGTATAATTAGGGAATTTCTATAATAAAAATAATTGTATTAGTGATGTGCTTTAATACGGGCCTGTTCACACTTCATTTTCTCTATTGTGATAAATTTCCTTCTTCTCAATTTTATGTTATCTTTTTAATATTATACTAGTATATACAGTAATACCTCGCATAGTCTGATTTCAAATAGTCCAGGTTTCACTATAGTCCGGATTGTAATTGTTAATAAAACTTTTTAATTTAGTTTATTTTTTAGAATAAATATGAAACGTGCTTGCTACTTAATACTTATATATGACTCGAATAGCCACTATTTGACGAGCTAAGACATGCAAGAGGCCTTTCCAGTGTTGCCATATTTATCTTAACAATGTTTCTTTAAGATAAATTCAATTCGATGCTATACGAGAGATGAACGAAGAACAGAAAAAAAAGAAACTTGTACAGACGTCAATTTTGCATTTTTTGATAAAGATATTTGAGTTAAAATTTTTTGTTCATTTATTTACAATAAAACTAAATTCACTCATCTTGTTTTATTAATCATTAATTTTTCACGAAATGCACCTTTTCAAGCAGGTAGTGACTCGTGAGCAACCAAAATGATCTTGCCGACTGGTCAACGCCAGACTTCTCTTCTCTTGTTGAATTGTCAGTCTTAGGGTACGGCCCGCGACAGAGCGAGTCTTTAGTAGCTGGCAACAAAAGTCAATTTCAAACATATAGGTTTTCGTTGAACTGGCCAGACTGACGTAAAGCGATTGGGACCAATCACTAAGCACCTGAACGACTTGCTCAAAATTCAAACGAGTTTGACTTTGCACGACAAACGAAGAGGACAAGTCTGTTCTTGTGGAACTTAAGTCATTATTTAAGTTCCAAATGAATTCCAGCAGTATTAATAGAAAACTTTTGATTTCAGAAGTTCAAAGCAGATCTGTATTATGGCAAGAGACACACAAAAATTTTAAAAATAGAAAAATTACCAATAAATTGTAATTAATAGAAAACTTTTGATTTCAGAAGTTCAAAGCAGATCTGTATTATGGCAAGACACATACAAAAATTTTAAAAATAGAAAAATTACCAATAAATTGTGAGGGGAAGTGGGAAATGCTTCTGGTATATCTGGTAAGTATAATAACTTGCAAATTTATAAAATTCTTATGTTTTATATAAATTAATGGATATTTGCGTAGAAGGATTGATGAAAATCATCACCCAAAAGAAGAGAGTCATAATTTTCTTGATAATACCATTATGGCGACTGAAGTCATGCAAGCCGTGTATCAAAATGGCCAGGATGTCGCCAGCTACTAATCTTTCTGTCGCTAGTCATATATTGCTTGTCGCTGCGCGCTTACCAACCTGGCTGTACCCTTATGCAGAGCTTCACTTTGTGCACTCAAATGGCACCGAGTGACTAATTTTGAGAAACCGAATGCGTTCACCTGTTGAGCGAGCTCTCTTTATCTAATCGTCTTTATGGGCTCGGACCCACTTTCTGTCCCTTTCAACTATCTATTAATGTAAGAATTTATGATTTAAAAAATCACATCAGCAAATCAAAAATTTCTTGGAACCAATAATAATTTTTCCCATAGGTTACATACCTTGAATAGTCCAGTTTCAATTAGTCCGGTAAGAAAGAGAAACCAATTAACTGGACTATGCGAGGTATTGCTGTATTCTTTACATTTCATATGAAAAAGTAAGAATTTAATTTATAGTGTATATCAAAATTTTAAATAGTATAAATAAAACAATCAAATTATATATAATGGAGAAAATATTAAAATTTTTATTGTAAACATGTTAATTTGAATAAATAAGAATTTAGTATGGCATATTGGATTAAATTACAAATGTATCAGAATATTATGAATACTTTATAAAATACAATGAAGAAGAATTCAATAAGAAGTCCAGTTCCCAGCAATATCAATTATTTTGTTTAGTCTGAATGGAATAGACTCAATTAAATTTTCAAACATATCCAGTTGTCTTCACATTTTCTCCCAAATTTGTTGCACTTGAATTAAAACATTATGTGAAGAAGGAGAATCTTCCCAATCCCATTCCTGTACTATTTTTCCCCATACATTTTCTATTGGATTTAAATCTGCAGTTTGGCTGGTCAAGGTAAGCAATTTATTTCGGGATGTTGTTTAAACCACTGCTTTACAATTCTGTTTGTATGAATGGGACAGTTGTCTTGAACAAATAAAAAAGAATGTCCTGGAGAATAAATAGCCAACACAGTTGGCAAGAGAATGGATTTAAGTAGATAAATAAACAGCACTCTATGCAGTTAAAAGTTTAAATATATTTATTTAATACCATTAAATGCTAATACAATTATACTTTACATCGAGAACTGGGTGGTAACAATTTATAGATGGCTCATAAAGAAGCTGTGTCCGACATTCCACATTATCCCACATACACTTCATTCCAGCTTAAAAACTCTTAAAGCTGTACAAAAATATGTATATACAGCTTCAGAAAGCAGTAATCATTTGTACCCGCCATCTCACAAGAAAAGTCTTCAATACCAACTACAACCCTGAATCTGAACTCTCTTAAACCTTTTGTCTGTTATGGTACTCTTCATCTTGGCTTCTGCCGATTCTGAGACCAGGCACCACCGGTTTATCACCGAGCATTATAAACTGTAAACAAAAATAATAATAATAACCCATCTACCTGAAAATAAAAACAAAAATTATTATTATCCAAAGTAAAAACTACAATGGACAGCTAAATGGAATTTCCCAAATGTATTAATAATTCATGATATTATTAATAGCAGTCAACACCTGGTGAGAGATACTAAATGGGAGGGAAAATTAATAAAAATAATAACTAATAATAATAATCATTCATCATAAAGTTTATAAACTAAACATATATATCTATATAATAGAAAATAATATTCTTCATTTTTTAGCATTAAAAGAAATTTATAATAATTCAAATAATCAACATTAAACACTAATTTACGAATTTCACTAAATTTAGAACAAACTACAATAATATGAAAAGAATTCTCTACAACATCCATCCCACAATGAGAGCAAGCATTACCTCCAAAATATTTGATACATTTTAATGAATTACATCTAATCTGCATTATTACTTTACTCATGTTATAGTGAGGGCTATGATTTAAATAATTTTTAGGACTGAAATCATCAGATACATCTCTATACCAAAAAACATTATCATCAATTTGCCATCTAATTTTAGAAATACAGCAATTCATAATATGAATCAGAATATTCTCATCAGACATCATCCCAGAGTTAATCACCATCAAATTAAGACCATACTCCTTCAAAAAGAACTGAAACCATTTAGCAAAACCAATATTCTTATCCATAGCATAATGAAAACAAATTTTCAACAATCAATTTTCCCCTATTTCATTAATCTTAGTCCTCCATTTTAAAATCCTTTTCAATACATTAATAATCAAAGATAACCTACCTCATTCCATATATAAAACACAATGAGGAATCCATCTAACTAAACTATAAATTTGCTATATAAATCTCATATGCACAGTTTCTAAATTAACATTTTCATCAAATCCCCATATTTCAGAACTACATAAAAACTTAGATTCCAGTAAACTCCAAAACATATTCATATAATGTCCAAGTCTATTAATCTTATCACTAATAAACACTTTTTTAATTTCATTAATACAATAAGTTTAGCAGTGACAATTGACTAATGTACTTCAAATTTACCATTAAAATTAAAATTAACCCCCAAATAGCAGAATTTATTAACCACCTCAACTGATTTTCCCTTATAAAACTATTTATCATATTTAGATAGAACTGGTCCATTTCTAAAAACAAGAATTTTTGACTTTGATAAATTAAGCAGTAATCTAGTATTATCCAGAAAATTCTCCGAAAAACCCATCATTCTTTGTAAATTTATTCTAGTATCAGTAATCATTACCAAATCGTTATCTGCATATGCCAATATTTAAATTTCCATATTGTTAATAACAATACCACGTATATCTGAACTATTTATCTGTGTAATGAAGTCATTAATGTAAACTGAAAATAATGTTGTACTAAGAAAACAATCCTGCCTTACACTCTTACTAGTAAAAAAAGATTGAGATTCACCAATTAAAGAGAGAATAAAAGCCTTAGTATCACTATATAACAAACTTAGAATATTCAAAAATTTATAACTCCCACCCATTCATGCGATTTTTATCCATAATAAATCTCTACAAATTTGATCAAAGGCAGAAGACAAATCAATAAAAAAAGCAAAAATCTTATGCCTCTTTTTACTCAATGTTTTTTGTACTATAACATCTAAAACAAATACAGTGGATTCTGCTTAATTGGGACAGCCACGTAATTGGGACAAATCTCAAAGAACGGAAGCCAAACTAATAAACTAATACATAATTTAAACGCTTAATTGGGACAGTAGCAGAAAAGGAATTTTCAATTTTTGATATATTTTAGGGATTTTTCGAAGGTATGGCAACACTATGTACACTAATATTTGTTGTGTGCTTTCTTAAAAAATTCCTTATATAAAAATTATAACAACAGTTTATTGTACCGGTAATTTTTCAGGTTAATCCTTTCTACAAGACAATACAGACAACATAATGAAGCAGTTCGTTTCTTATTGTCTTATTACATACACATCGTCTATACACTGTCACTGCACTAATATAAACATCCATTCTTTAGTAAAATTATATGTAAATATATTTGTAAAGCCATAAAAAATAGACGGTGGCTCGTGAATAGGCATTGTGGAACTACAACCTCTCAATTTTTCTTGATATATATTTAGTAATTTATTTATATTTGCTTGTAATATTTAATACAATTCTCTTATTTTGTATTAAAAAATAATAAATATCTATCTAGTAGCACTTAGGAAAGCAAAGGACGCTAGCGGCACTGTGTTTACCACAGTGTCATATTGCTACTCATGCATGCTCGTGCAAGCATATACACGTCATAGTGACATAAATGGATGTGAGCTATTAGCGTAATGCGGGACTGTCCGCCGCGCAGTTCTACTGTTGTTTATAAGTAGGTTGTGCCAGTAGTAGTGTGTTCGTAGTGTTTTTCATGTTTATTCCATCTTTTTAAATATTTGGACATTACAATTAAAGACATAATAACATATTAGAATATTTAATCATTGATAAATAATACATAACAATACTGTATTCCACAACACTAGCGTGATAGAATCAGTTATCTATCATCGTGAGTCTGGCAAGTGTACGTCTACTTAAGAGTCTATCATTACTGTGCTTATTTCGGGATGTTGTTTAAACCACTGCTTTACAATTCTGTTTGTATGAATGGGACAGTTGTCTTGAACAAATAAAAAAGAATGTCCTGGAGAATAAATAGCCAACACAGTTGGCAAGAGAATGGATTTAAGTAGATAAATAAACAGCACTCTATGCAGTTAAAAGTTTAAATATATTTATTTAATACCATTAAATGCTAATGCTTTTGGTGTATTTACACCATCATCAGGCATCTTAAACACTTACTTATTCGAATCAAGCTATTGTTTACATATATTGCTATATATATATATAGTTTACATATGTATACTATATATATATATATGTAAACAATAACTTGATTCGAATAAGTAAGTGTTTAAAATCCCTGATGATGGTGTAAATACACTGAAAGCGTTAGCATTTAATGGTATTAAATAAGTTAGATCAATGGATTTCTATAGTTAGCAGGCAAGGCATGAATATCAGCAGCCCAGTGTTGAAAAAGAAGTCAGAGGAGATTGGTAAAAAAAACTAATAATTAGGTACCTATTTTAACCGTTCACTGCCATTGACATGAAAAGACATCAAGATTGCAAAAACAAAAAACAATAAAAAGCAATATAAATCTATCATTGAGCGGTTTTTTGTGTTTATTCAGTGAAAATAGGTGCGTCTGATGATGGGTCCTAAATTTTTATAAAATTCAATCCCGAATTATACAGTGGAGCTATCGCGGAGCAGTTTTTTTGTGTTTATTAGGTAAATAGGTGCCTCTGATGATGGGTCCTAAATTTTTTGATTGCCGAAATTTCTTTTTTAATTCCGTTCTAAAGATAGAAAATGTGAATGGATTGTATTTGTAGAATTTGGATTATTTTTCACTGAATCTTATCGATTCTGCTTTCTATTCTATCATATTTTAGTAATCTTATTTTGATTTTGGGGTGAGAAAAATTTATTTTTGAAATTTTAAGCAAAATATGGAATTTTACTATGATGAACTATAAAATTCATAAAATTGAAAAAATTTTGCCGATAATATGAAAAATCAAATATAGAATATTTTTACTTATTTGGTCATTTATTACTTTACTTTTAACAGATAATTTTGTAAAATATGAGAAAATCGTAATGTAAACAACCCTAGGCAATAAAAGGGAGCATGGCACTTTAATTGTTTTATGACGGCCAGTAGTTTCGCGGGAAATTGCAGCCAAGCCTACTTTACCCCAAATATTTCGTTGGATGGCTAAGATTTCATATATAAAAATCGTGTTTTCTCCAATATCATATAATGAACGAAAAATTGTGAAAGAAATAAAATTCGAAAATATTTGTTACATCGTTAGAATCACAATAAAAAAACGTAATAAATTATGAAAATTTCAAAAAAATTCAATGAAAGTTAAGCAAGATAGCATTTTACATTACATTTTTTTGTTTTTTTTTTGCATATTAACGAGGCTTAATAAGAAAAAAATTGATAGCACTGAACAGGTTTATAAATCATTAAAATAGGTACCTAATTATTATTTTTTTTACCTATTATTTATTTACCTATGATTTACATATTTTATTTTAGAATTTATTATTAAAATTCATTTAATTGGGACAGCCGCTTAATTGGAACAAAATGGCTTAGTCCCGACGTGTCCCAATTAAGCGGAATCCACTGTATATTATCCAATGTAGACTAACTTTTTCTAAAATCAGTCTGATTTTCACTTAATATATTGTATGTATCTAACCATAACTTCAACCTCTCATGAAGGATTCAAAATATCTTAGATAGTACAGGCAATGAACTAATTCCTCTATAATTCCATGGTAAAGAATGAGACCCTTTCTTAGAAATTGGTGCAACCATACTTATTTTCCAGTCAGATGATATTTCATCCTTAGTAAAAATAATATCAAGGCACACAGCAGTGCACCACACCAAGTTCGCGCAGCACACACTGTGTGTGTATTTGCACAAATCAACTTAGCCATAATAATTCTAAACTAGCCAAACTTCCCCCAGATGTTTAAAATGAAGATTATGATTAGTCAACTTAGCCATATTTGCCATCTGCATAACTTTGCTTCTGATTAAGATAGTAATATAAAAATTATATATATTGTTAAGCTTTATTCCCTCATGACCCTGTAAAAATTTCAAGCTTTAATATCAAAGTGTCTAGGAGATAGAGACCCCAGAAAATCACAAATTTGGGCACTGACTCAATCATCAAAATTATATAATATTTCCTGTAGACGTAGAAACTTGAAATTTAGCACAAATATAGATCTTACAATACAGGTAAAGGAAAAATTCTGAAAATGCCATTTTTTCATTATTTTATGACTTATTATTTACTTCACCCCCAGCAATTGAACGTGTCGCATCATATCGCATCTGGCAGTGCAGCATCGCCTATATAGCAGTCTTTTTTAATGAATACATACATGCATTCATTACATTAATGAATATAAGCATACAAAAAAAAAGAAGATATAATTAAAACAGTAAAAAGTATAAATATTTTTTACTATTTTAATTATAAGCTTAATAATTAATTACATACGCTTGGCCACATTTTATTCTCATGTGGCCAAGCTTATGTAGCACTCTCCAGAGTTAAAACACTAAGTGGAGTTCATCTAATCAACTTTGAACCAAGCCAAATCAAAGCACAAGAAACTGCAATTGTAGAATATAATATCCTCAGATCTTTGTACTGTCCTGATGTGGAAAAACTTACATTAAAAAGAAAGAAAAGTAAAATTAGAAAAGCTAGGGATCACAAGTGGGCTATACGACCCAATGTGGCAGATGTACAAGAAAATAACAGTTGTCAAACAAAGGAAGTGGCACTGAAATGCAAATGCAACACAAAACAAAATCAAGATACAAGAAAAAAGAAATTTTAAATAAGCCCATTTATTCATATAAATTCAATAAAGTGTGATCTCTTCAGTCATTTACCTGGTAAGTTTTACAATTTCATTAAGTTATTTAGCTATCTTAGATTATTATTTATTTAGTGTATTTGTTTTATATAATAACTTAACAAAAAGTATTGATATCTCACTAAAAACATAAATGTGAAAAATGGCCAATTTCTATTCTACCATTTTGTTTGCCACAAAAAGAGTAGAGATCTAAAACAGGTACCAAGTTCCATTCCAACCCAAATGTTGAAAAATGAGATTTAAATACTGAAATAAATTCAATACATGTCACTTTTAGGCTTTTACTCAGTATACTACTATATTAAGTTATTACCCAGCTATCATAGATATTAAAACTTGCCAAGTAAAAGCCTGAAGATGTGACACTGTATTGAATTTATTTTACTATTTAAATCTCATTTTTCGACATTGGGGTTGGAATGGAATTTGGCACCTGTTTTTGATCTCTACTCTTTTGGTAGCCAAACAAACTGGTAGAATAGAACCTGACCATTTTTCACATTTATGTTTTTGGTGAGATTAAATTTATTACAGAGTTGATCTATTAAAAATGGCACATTCTTATAAAATTCTATAGATATACCATCAACCCTGGTGACTTTCCATTTTTTGCTCTCAGAAAAACATTAATAATTTCTTCAGTTGCAATTTCATCATCTAAAATCAAATCATTCCAAACAAAACAATCATTAAAAATACCAACATCTACCAAGTAACCTGTAGTACTACCATATAGTTCTAAAAAAATGCAAATACCAATCATTTATTGAAATATTAACATCATTTTTCTTCTTAATATGTAAACATTCCAAAATTTACTGGTACCAAATCAAAATAAATTTAATTCAAATTTCTAAAAAACAACTGTTTCTTTGCTTTCAACAAATTTTTAACAATTCTTTTACAATTTAAATATTCGTATCTCACAATTTCCATATTATTTTTTCGAAAAAAATTCAGTGCTTTATTTCTATTTTTAATAGCCTGTCTACAATCAAAGTCAAACCAATGTACACGTACAAAATCAGTAAAACGCTTATTATTCGTACCCAAATCACATGCACTGTCATTAATACTCTTATTCAATTCAGATAAACAAATCAAATCCATACTAGAACATTTAGATTTCAAAAGTTCAGAATATAACTTGTGAAGAGATGAGGAGGCACCGGAATGTTGTGAGATCCGCCATGCTGTGTGAGACTGGTGAATGAAAAAAAAAAAAAAAAAA